>QFDD01000999.1:0-36700 GCA_006871305.1 Vachellia collinsii
TGTAAATTTATTTTCAATTTAAAATACAAAATGTAGACTATTGCAAGCAATTTATTCTGCTTAAATAAACTGATTAATTAAAGATATTTTATTGGTTAAATTGATTCAAAATGTATGTACCTAGTATTTTCTTGTACAAAAGTTGTGAAAATATACTATACGACAATGCAACCTATGAAAATAAAGAACCTATAAATAGTTTTATGACTTTTTAACAGCTTCGAAAAAGAAATTAGTACCCTATTTTTTGTTAAATCAATATTTTATTGTAAATTTAATGTCAATTTAAAATACAAATCGTGGACTATAGCAAGCAATTTATTGTGCTTAAAAAATTGATTAATTAAGGTTATTTTTTTGGTTAAAATAATTCAAAATGTATATTCCCAGTATTATATTGTAAAAAAACTTGTGAAAATATACTATATGACAATGCAACTCATGAAAATAAAGAACCGATAAATAGTTTTAAAACATTTTAAAAGCTTAAAATACGAAATTAGTACCCTTTTTTTTTTGAAAAATAATTATATTATTGTAAATTTAATGTCAATTTAAAATACAAAACATAGACTATAGGAAGCAAGTTATTGTGCTTAAAAAAACTGATGAATTAAAGATATTTTATTGGTTAAAATGATTCAAAATGTATGTACCAAGTATTTTCTTGTATAAAAGTTGTGAAAGTATACTATAAGACAATGCAACTCATGAAAATAAAGAACCTATAAATAGTTTTATCACTTTTTAATAGCTTAAAATACGAAAATAGTACCCCTTTTTTTTTTGAAAAATCATTATTTCATTGTAAATTTAATGTCAATTTAAAGTACAAAATGTAGACTATGTCAAGCAATTTATTGTGCTTAAAAAATTGTTTAATTAAAGTCATTTTATTGTTAAAATGATTCAAAATGTATGTACCAAGTATTTTAATTGTATAAAAGTTGTGAAAATATACTATTCCACATTGCAACTCATGAAAATAAAGAACCTATAAATAGTTTTATGACTTTTTAATAGCTTCAAAAAAGAAATTCGTACCCTATTTTTTTGTTAAATCATTATTTTATTGTAAATTTAATGTCAATTTAAAATACGAAACGTGGACTATAAGAAGGAATTTATTGTGTTTATAAAAATTGATTAATTAAAGTTATTTTATTGGTAAAAATGATTCAAAATGTATGTACCAAGTATTTTATTGTATAAAAGTGAAAATATACTATACGACAATGCAACTTATGAAAATAAAGAGCCTATAAATAGTTTTATGACTTTTTAATAGCTTCAAAAAAGAATTTAGCACCCTATTTTTTTGAAAATCAATATTTTATTGTAGATTTAATGTCAATTTAAAATACAAAACCTAGACGATAGCAAACAATTTATTGTGCTTAAAAAAATTGATTAATTAAAGTTATTTTATTGGTTAAAATGATTCAAAATGTATGTACCAAGTATTTTATTGTAGAAAAGTTGTGAAAATTTACTATACGACAATGCAACTCATGAAAATAAAAAACCTATAAATAGTTTTATTACTTTTTAATAGCTTCAAAAAAGAAATTAGCACCCCGATTTTTTGCTAAATCAATATTTTATTGTAGATTTAATGTCAATTTAAAATACAAAACCTAGATGATAGCAAACAATTTATTGTGCTTAAAAAATTGATTAATTAAAGTTATTTTATTGGTTAAAATGATTCAAAATGTATGTAACAAGTATTCTATTGTATAAAAGTTGTGAAAATATGTTGTACGACAATGCAACTTTTGAAAATAATGATCCTATAAATAGTTTTATGACTTTTTAATAGCTTAAAATACGAAATTAGTACATCTTTTTTTTAAAAAAATCATTATTTTATTGTAAATTTAATGTCAATTTAAAGTACAAAATGTAGACTATATCAAGCAATTTATTGTGCTTAAAAAATTGATTAATTAAAGTCATTTTATTGTTAATTAAACTCAAGAAAATAAAGAACCTATAAATAGTTTTAAAACTTTTTAATAGCATGAAATACGAAATTTCTACCCTATTTTTTAGTTAAATCATTACAATAATGTAAATTTATTATCAATTTAAAATACAAAACGTAGACTATTGCAAGCAATTTGTTGTGCTTAAAAAAATTGATTAATTGAAGTTATTTTATTTGTTAAAATTATTCCAAATTTTTGTACCAAGTATTTTATTGTATAAAAGTTATCAAAATATACTATACGACAATGCGACTCATGAAAGTAAAGAACCTATAAATAGTTTTATGACTTTTAAATACCTTAAAATAAGAAATTACTGCGCTATTTTTTTGTTAAATCATTATTTTATTTTAAATTTAATTTGAATTTAAAATACAAAACTTAGACTATGGCAAGCAATTTATTGTGCTTAAAAAATTGATGAATTAAAGTTATTTTATAAGTTAAAATGATTCAAAATGTATGTACCAAGTATTTTATTGTATAAAAGATATCAAAATATACTATACGACAATGCAACTCATGAAAATAAAGAACCTATAAATAGTTTTATGACTTTTTAATAGCTTAAAATACAAAATTAGTACCCTAGTTTTTGTTAAATCATTATTTTATTGTAATTCAATGTTAATTTAAAACACAAAACGTGGACTAGAGAAAGCATTTCATTGTACTTAAAAAAATTGATTCATTAAAGTTATTTTCTTAGTTAAAATGATTCAAAATGTATGTACCAAGTATTTGATTGTGTAAAAGTTATCAATATATACTATACGACAATGCAACTCGTGAAACTAAAGACCCTATAAATAGTTTTATGACTTTCATAACTACAAATACAAAATTAGTACCCTATTTTTTTTGTTAAATCATTATTTTATTGTAAATTCAATGTCAATTGAAAATATAAAATGTAGACTACAGAAAGCAATTTATTGTACTTAAAAAAATTGATTAATTAAAGTGATTTTATTAGTTAAAATTATTCAAAACGTATTTACCAAGTATTTTATTGTATAAAACCTATCAAAATATACTATAGGACATTGCACCTCATGAAAATAAAGAACCTATAAAAAGTTTTTTGACTTTTCAATAGCTTAAAATACGAAATTACTACCATATTTTTTTGTTAAATCATTATTTTATTGTAAATTTAATGTCAATTTAAAATACAAAACGTAGACTAGAGCAAGTAATTTCATGTGCTTAAAAAAATTGATTAATTAAAGTTATTTTATTAGTTAAAATGATTCAAAATGTATGTACCAAGTATGTTATTGTATAACAGTTATCAATATATACAACACGACAATGCAACTCACGAAAATAAAGAACCTATAAATAGTTTTATGACTTTTCAATAGCTTAAAATACGAAATTACTACCCTATTTTTTTGTTAAATCATTATTTTACTGTAAATTTAATGTCAATTTAAAATACAAAACGTCGACTAGAGCAACCAATTTATTGTGCTTAAAAAAATTCATTAATTAAAGTTATTTTATTTGTTAAAATGATTCAAAATGTATGTAGTAAGTAATTTGTTGGATAAAAGTTATCAAAATATACAATACGACAATGCAACTCATGAAAATAATGAACCTATAAATAGTTTTATGACTTTTTAATAGTTTAAAATATGAAAATAGTACCCTATTTTGTTTGTTAAATCATTATTTTATTGTAAATTCAATGTCAATTTAAAATAGAAAACGTAGACTATTGCAAGCAATTTATTGTGCTTAAAAAAATTGATTGATAAAAGTTATTTTATTAGTTAAACTGATTCAAAATGTATGTACCAAGTATTTTATTGTATTAAAGATATGGAAATATATTATAAGACAATGCAACTCATGAAAATAAAGAACCTATAAATAGTTTTATTAGTTTTTAATAGCTTAAAATACGTAATTAGTACCCTATATTTTTGTTAAATCATTATTTTATTGTAAATTTAATGTCAATATAAAGTACAAAACGTAGACTATAGGAAGCAATTTATTGTGCTTAAAAAATTGCTTAGTTAAAGATATTTTATTACTTAAAATGATTCAAAATGTATGTACCAAATATTTTATTGTATAAAAGTTATCAAAATATACTATACGACAATGCAACTCGTTAAACTAAAGAACCTATAAAAAGTTTTATGACTTTTTCAAAGCTTCAAATACGAAATTAGTACCATATTTTTTGTTAAATCATTATTTTTATTGTAAATTGAATTTTAATTTTAAATTCAAAACAAAGACTATAGCAAGCAATTTATTGTGCTTGAAAAATTCATTAATTAAAGTTATTTTCTTAGTTTAAATGATTCAAAATATATGTAACAAGTATTTATTGTATAAAAGTTATCAAAATATAATATAAGACAATGCAACTTGTGAAACTCAAGAACCTATAAATAGTTTTATGACTTTTTCAAAGCTTAAAATACGAAATTAGTACCCTATTTTTTTGTTAAATCATTATTTTTATTGTAACTTGAATTTTAATTTAAAATGCAAAACGTAGACTAAAGTAAGCAATTTATTGTGCTTAAAAAAACTAAGTAATTAAAGTTATTTTTTTAGCTAAAATGATTCAAAATGTATGTACCAAGAATTTTATTGTATTAAAGATATGGAAATATACTATGCGACAATGCAACTAAGGAAAATAAAGAACCTATAAAGAGTTTTTTGACTTTTTAATAGCTTCAAATACGAAATTACTACCCTATTTTTTTGTTAAATCATTACACTAATGTAAATTTAATATCAATTTAAAATACAAAACGTAGACTATTGCAAGCAATTTGTTGTGCTTAAAAAATTGATTAATTAAAGTTATTTTATTAGTTAAAATGATTGAAAATGTATGTACCAAGTATTTTATTGTATAAAAGTTATCAAAATATACTATACGACAATGCAACTCGTCAAACTAAAGAACCTATAAATAGTTTTTTGACTTTTTTATAGCTTCAAAAATGAAATTAGTACCCTATTTTTGTTTAAATCATTATTTTTATTGTAAATTGAATTTTAATTTAAAATACAAAACGTAGACTATAGTAAGCAATATATTGCGCTTAAAAAATTGATTAATTAAAGTTATTTTATAAATTAAAATGATTCAAAATGTTTGTGCCAACAATTTTATTGTATAAAAGATATGGAAATATACTATACGACAATGCAACTCATGAAAATAAAGAACCTATAAAAAGTTTTATGACTTTTTAATAGCTTCAAATACGAAATTACTACACGTTTTTCTTGTTAAATCATTACACTAATATAAATTAAATATCAATTTAAAATACAAAACGTAGACTATTGCAAGCAATTTGTTGTGCTTAAAAAAATTGATTAATTAAATTTATTTGATTAGTTAAAATGATTCAAAATGTATGTACCAAATATTTTATTGTATAAAAGATATCAAAATATACTATAGGACAATGCAACTCCTGAAAATAAAGAATCTATAAATAGTTTTATTACTTTTTAATATCTTAAAATACGAAATCAGTACCCTATTTTTTTTGTTAAATCATTATTTTATTGTAAATTTAATGCCAATTTAAAATATAAAACGTAGACTATAGGATGTAATTTATTGTGCTTAAAAAATTGCTTAGTTAAAGTTATTTGATTAGTTAAAATGATTCAAAATGTATGTACCAAGTTTTTATTATGTAAAAGTTATAAAATGTACTATACGACAATGCAACTCATGAAAGTGAAGAACCTATAAAATGTTTTATGACTTTTTAATAGCTTAAAATATGAAATTACTACCCTATTTTTTGGTTAATGATTATTTTATTGTAAATTTAATGTCAATTTAGAAAACAAAACGTAGACTATAGCAAGCAATATATTGTGCTTAAAAAATTGATTAATTAAAGTTATTTTCTTAGTTAAAATGATTCAAAATGTATGTACCAAGTATTTTATTGGATAAAGGTGTTAGAAATATACTATACGACAATGTAAATCTTGAAAATAAAGAACCCATAAATTGTTTTATGACTTTTTAATAGCTTAAAATACGAAATTACTGCCATATTTTTATGTTAATTCATTATTATATAGTAAATTAATGTCTATTTAAAATACAAAACATACACTATAGCAAGCATTTTATTTTGTTTAAAAAATTGATTAATTAAAGTTATTTTATAAGTTAAAATGATTCAAAATGTATGTACCGAGTTTTTTATTTTATAAAAGTTATCAAAATATACAATACGACAATGCAACTCATGAAAATAAAGAACCTTTAAATAGTTTTATGACTTTTTAATAGCTTAAAATACATAATTAGTACCCAACTTTTTTTGTTAAATCATTATTTTATTGTAAATTTATTGTCAATTTAAAAGTACAAAACATAGACTAGAGCAAGCAATATATTGTGCTTAAAAAAATTGGTGAATTAAAGTTATTTTATTAGTTAAAATGATTCAAAATGTATGTATCATGTATTTTATTGTTCAAAAGTTATCCAAATATACTATACGACAATGCAACTCAAGAAAATATAGAACCTATAAATAGTTTTAAGACTTTTTAATTGCTTGAAATACGAATTTCCTACCTTATTGTTTTTTGTTAAATCATTACAGTAATCTAAATTTAATGTCGATTCAAAATACAAAACGTAGACTCTAGCAAGCAATTTATTGTGCTTAAAAAATTGATTAATTAAATTTATTTTATTAGTTAAAATGATTCAAAATGTATGTACCAAATATATTATTGTATGCAAGTTATCAAAATATACTATACGACAATGCAACTCATGAAAATAAAGAACCTATAAATTGTTTTATGACATTTTA
This sequence comes from Vachellia collinsii, assembly GCA_006871305.1. Lineage (NCBI taxonomy): Eukaryota > Viridiplantae > Streptophyta > Magnoliopsida > Fabales > Fabaceae > Vachellia > Vachellia collinsii. The sequence goes on from QFDD01000999.1 coordinate 6,833, forward strand.
ATAGCTTAAAATACGTAATTAGTACCCTATTTTTTTTGTTAAATCATTATTTTATTGTAAATTTAATGTCAATTTAAAATACAAAACATAGACTAGAGCAAGAAATTTATTGTGCTTAAAAAATTGATTAATTAAAGTTAGTTTAATAGTTAAAATGATTCAAAATGTATGTACCAAGTATTTTAATGTCTAAAAGCTATGGAAATATACTATACGACAATGCAACTCATGAAAATAAAGAACCTCTAAATAGTTTTAAGACTTTTTCATAGCTTGAAATACGAAATTTCTACCATATTTTTTTGTTAAATCATTACACTAATGTAAATTTAATGTCAATTTAAAATACAAAACGTAGACAAGAGCAAGCAATTTATTGTGTTTCAAAAAAATTGATTAATTAAATTTATTTTATTAGTTAATATGATTCAAAATGTATGTACGAAGTATTTTATTGTATAAAAGTTATTAAAATTATACTATATGACAATGCAACTCATGAAAATAAAGAACTTATAAATAGTTTTATGACTTTTTAATAGCTTAAAATACGTAATTATTACCCTATTTTTTTGCTAAATCATTATTTTATTGTAAATTTAATGTCAATTTACGATACAAAACGTAGACTAGAGCAAGAATATATTGTGCTTAAAAAATTGGTGAATTAAAGTTATTTTATTAGTTAAAATGATTCAAAATATATGTACGAACTATTTTATTGTATAAAAGTTATCAAAATATACTATACGACAATGCAACTCATGAAAATAATGAACCTATAAATAGTTTTAAGATTTTTTAATAGCTTGAAATACGAATTTCCTACTCTATTTTTTTGTTAAATCATTAACTAATCTAAATTTAAAGTCAATTCAAAATAGAAAACGTAGAATATAGCAAACAACTTATTGTGCTTAAAGAATTGATTAATTAAATTTATTTTATTAGTTAAAATGATTCAAAATGTTTGTACCAAGTAAATTATTGTATAAAAGTTATCAAAATATAATATACGATATTGCAACTCATGAAAATAATGAACCTATAAATAGTTTTATGACTTTTTAATAGCTTAAAATAAGTAATTAGTACCCTATTTTGTTGTTAAATCATTAATTTATAGTAATTTGAATGTCAATTTAAAATACAAAACGTAGACTATAGCAAGCAATTTATTGTGTTTAAAAAATTGTTTCATTAAAGTTATTTTATTAGTTAAAATGACACAAAATGTATGTAGGAAGTATTTTATTGTATAAAAGTTATCCAAATATACTATACGACAATGCAACTAATGAAAATAAAGAACCAAAAAATAGTTTTATGACTTTTTAACAGCTTGAAATACGAAATTCCTACCATATTTTTTTGTTAAATCATTACACTAATATAAATTTAATGTCAATTTAAAATACAAAACGTAGACTATAGCAAGCAATTTATTATGCTTCAGAAATTGCTTAATTAAAGTTATTTTATTAGTTAAAATGATTCAAAATGTATGTACCAAGTATTTTATTATGTAAAAGTTATAAAAATGTACTATACGACAATGCAACTCATGAAAGTGAAGAACCTATAAAATGTTTTATGACTTTTTAATAGCTTAAAATATGAAATTACTACCCTATTTTTTGGTTAATGACTATTTTATTGTAAATTTAATGTCAATTTAGAAAACAAAACGTAGACTATAGCAAGCAATATATTGTGCTTAAAAAATTGATTAATTAAAGTTATTTTCTTAGTTAAAATGATTCAAAATGTATGTACCAAGTATTTTATTGGATAAAGGTGTTAGAAATATACTATACGACAATGTAAATCTTGAAAATAAAGAACCCATAAATTGTTTTATGACTTTTTAATAGCTTAAAATATGAAATTACTACCATATTTTTATGTTAATTCATTATTATATAGTAAATTTAATGTCTATTTAAAATACAAAACGTAGACTACAGCAAGCAATTTATTGTGCTTAAAAAATTGACTCATTGAAGTTATTTTATTAGTTAAAATAATTCAAAATGTATGTACCGAGTTTTTTATTTTATAAAAGTTATGGAAATATATTATACGCCAATGCAACTCATGAAACTAAAGAACCTATAACTAGTTTTATGACTTTTTAATAGCTTAAAATACGAAATTACTACCCTATTTTTCTGTTAAATCATTATTTTATTGTAAATTTAATGTCAACGTAAAATACAAAACGTAGACTATAGGAAGCAATTTATTGTGCTTAGAAAAATTGATTAATTATTGTTATTTTATTTGTTAAAAAGATTCAAAATTTGGGTACCAAGAATTTTATTGTATAACAGTTGAGGAAATATACTATACGACAATAGAACTCAAGAAAAAGAAGAAACTATAAATAGTTTTATGATTTTTTCAATAGCTTAAAATCCGAAATGAGTACCTTATGTTTTTGTTAAATCATTATTTTATTGTAAATATAATGTGAATTTAAAAAACAAAACGTAGAATATAAAAAGCAATTTATTGTGCTTAAAATAATTGATTAATTAAAGTTATTTTATTAGTTAAAATGATTCAAAATGTATGTACCAATTATTTTATTGTATAAAAGTTATCGAAATATACTATACGCCAATGCAACACATGAAATTAAAGAACCTATAAATTGTTTTATGACTTTTTAATAGTTTAAAATACCAAATTGCTACCCTATTTTTCTGTTAAATCATTATTCTATAGAACTTTAATGTCAATGTAAAATACAAAATGTAGACTATAGCAAACAATTTATTGTGCTTAAGACAATGATTAATTAAAGTTATTTTATTGGTTAAAATGATTCAAAATGTATGAACCAAGTATTTTATTCTATAAAAGTTTTGGAAATATACAATACGACAATGCAAATCATGAAAATAAAGAATCTATAAATAGTTTTATGAATTTTTAAAAGCTAAAAATACGACATTACTACCCTTTTTTCAATCATTATTATATTGTAAATTTAATGTCAATTTAAAATACAAAACGTAGACTATAGCAAGCAATTTATTGTGCTTAAAAAATCGATTAATTAAAGTTATTAGTTAAAATGATTCAAAATGTATGTACCAAGTATTTTATTGGATAAAAGTGTTAGAAATATACTATACGACAATGCAACTCATGCAAAACAAAGAACCCATAAATTGTTTTATGACTTTTTAATAGCTTAAAATACGAAATTACTACCATATTTTTATGTTAAATCATTATTATATTGTAAATTTAATGTCTATTTAAAATACAAAACGTAGATTAGAGCAAGCAATTTGTGATGCTTAAAAAATTGACTCATTGATGTTATTTTATTACTTAAAGTGATTCAAAATGTATGTACCAAGTATTTTATTGTATAAAAGTTATGGAAATATACTATACGACAATGCAACTCATGAAAATAAAGAACCTATAAATAGTATTATGACTTTTTAATAGCTTAAAATATGAAATTATTACCCTATTTTTGTGTTAAATCATTATTTTATTGTAAATTGTATGTCAATTTCAAATACAAAACGTAGACTATAGCAAGCAATTTATTGCACTTAAAAAATTGATTGACGAAAGTTACTTTATTATTTAAAATGATTCTAGATGTATGTGCCACATATTTTATTGTATAAAAGTTATCAAAATATACTATACGACAATGCAACTCATGAAACTAAAGAACCTATAAATAGTTTTATGACTTTCTAAGAGCTTAAAATATGAAATTACTACCCTATTTTTCGGTTAAATCATTATTTTATTGTAAATTTAATGTCAACGTAAAATAAAAACTTAGACTATAACAAGAAATTTATTGTGCTTAAAAAAATTGATTAATTAAAGTTATTTTATTCGTTAAAATGATTCAAAATGTATGAACTAAGTATTTTATTGTATAAAAGTTTTGGAAATATACTATACGACAATGAAAATCATGAAAATAAAGAACCTATAAAAAGTTTTTTGACTTTTTAAATGCTTAAAATACGAAATTACTACCCTATTTTTATGTTAAATCATAATTATATTGTAAATTTAATGTCTATTTAACATATAAAACGTAGACTATAGTATGCAATTTATTGTGCTTAAAAAATTGACTCATTGAAGTTATTTTATGAGTTAAAATGATTCAAAATGTATGTACCAAGTATTTTATTTGATAAAAGTTATAGAAATATACTATACGATAATGCAACTCATGAAACTAAAGAACCTGTAAATAGTTTTATGACTTTTTAATAATTTAAAATACAAAATTACTACCCTATTTTTTGTTAAATCATTATTTTATTGTAAATTGAATGTCAATTTCAAATACAAAACGTAGACTATAGCAAGCAATTTATTGCGCTTAAAAATTTGATTGACGAAAGTTATTTTATTATTTAAAATGATTCTAAATGTATGTGCCACATATTTTATTGTATAAAAGTTATAAAAATATACTATACGACAATGCAACTCATGAAACTAAAGAACCTATAAATAGTTTTATGACTTTTTAATAGCTTAAAATAAGAAAACACTACCCTATTTTTTTGTTAAATCATTATTTTATTGTAAATTGAATGTCAATTTAAAATACAAAACGTAGACTATACCAAGCAATTTATTGTGCTTAAAAAATTAACTCGTTGAAGATATTTTATTAGTTAAAATGATTCAAAATGTATGTACCAAGTATTTTATTGTATAAAAGTTATCAAAATATACTATACGACAATGCGATTCATGAAACTAAAGAACCTATAAATAGTTTTATCACTTATTAATAGCTTAAAATATGAAATTACTACCCTATTTTTTTTCAATCATTATTATTTTGTAAATTTAATGTCTATTTGATATACAAAACGTAGACTATAGCAAGCAATTTATTGTGCTTAAAAAAATTGATTAATTAAAATTAGTTGATTAGTTAAAAAAATTCAAAATGAATGTACTAAGTATTTTATTGTACAAAAGTTATACAAATATACTATACGACAATGCAACTCATGAAACTAAAGAACCTATAAATAGTTTTATGACTTTTTAATTGCTTAAAATATGAAATTACTAACCTATTTTTTTGTTAAATCATTATTTTATTGTTAATTGAATGTCAATTCAAAATACAAAAGGTAGACTATAGAAAGCAATTTATTGTGCTTAAAAAATTGATTAATTAATTTATTTTATTTGTTAAAATCATTCAAATAATATGTACCAAGTATTTTATTGTATAAAAGTTATCGAAATATACTATACGACAATGCAACTCATTAAAATAAAGAACCTATAAATAGTTTTATGACTTTTTAATATCTGAAAATACGAAATTACTACCCTATTTTTTTTTCAATCATTATTATATTGTAAATTTAATGTCAATTTGAAATACAAACCGTAGACTATAGCATTCAATTTGTTGTGCTTAAAAAAATTGATAAATTAAAATTATTTGATTAGTTAAAATGATTCAAAATGTAAGTACCAAGTATTTTATTATATAAAAGTTATACAAATATACTATACGACAATGCAACTCATGAAACTAAGGAACCTAAAAATAGTTTTATGACTTTTTAATAGCCTAAAATATGAAATTACTAACCTATTTTTTTGTTAAATCATTGTTTTTTGAAAATTTATTGTCAATTTAAAATACAACATGTAGACTATAGCAAGCAATTTATTGTGCTCAAAAAAATTGCTTAATTAAAGTTATTTGATTAGTTAAACTGAAGGAAATATTATGCACCAAGTATTTTATTGCATAAAAGTTATCAAAATATACTTTACGACAATAAAACTCATGAAAATAAACAACGTAAAAATAGTTTTATGACTTTTTAATAGCTTAAAATACGAAATTACTACCCCATTTTTTTGTTAAACCATTATTTTCTTGTAAATTTAATGTGAATTTAAAATAGAAAACGTAGACTATAGCAAGCAATTTATTGTGCTTAAAAAATTCATTAATTAAAGTTATTTTATAAGTTAAAATTATTCAAAATGTATGTACCAAGTATTTTATTGTTTAAAAGTTATCGAAATATACTATACGACAATGCAACTCATGAAAATAAAGAACATATAAATTGTTTTATAACTTTTTAATAGCTTCAAATAAGGAATTACTACCCTATTTTTTTGTTAAATCATTATTTTATTGAAAATTTAATGTCAATTTAAAATGTAAAACGTAGACTATAGCAAGCAATTTATTGTGCTTAAAAAAATTGATGAATTAAAATTATTTCTTTAGTTAAAATGATTCAAAATGTATGTACCAAGTATTTTATTGTATAAAAGTTATAAAACTATACTATACGACAATGCAACTCATGAAAGTGAAGAACCTATAAAATGTTTTATGACTTTTTAATAGCTTAAAATATGAAATTACTACCCTATTTTTTGGTTAATGACTATTTTATTGTAAATTTAATGTCAATTTAGAAAACAAAACGTAGACTATAGCAAGCAATATATTGTGCTTAAAAAATTGATTAATTAAAGTTATTTTCTTAGTTAAAATGATTCAAAATGTATGTACCAAGTATTTTATTGTATAAAAGTTTTGGAAATATATTATACGCCAATGCAACTCATGAAAATAAAGAACCTCTAAATAGTTTTAGGGCTTTTTAATAGCTTAAAATAAGAAATTACTACTCTATTTTTTTGTTAAATCATTATTTTATTGTAAATTTAATGTCAATTTAAAATGTAAAACGTAGACTATAGCATGCAATTTATTGTGCTTAAAAAAATTGATTAATTAATGTTATTTTATTAGTTAAAATGATTCAAAATGTATGTACGAAGTATTTTATTGTGTAAATGTTATGGAAATATACTATACAACAATACAGCTAATGAAAATAAAGAACCTATAAATAGTTTTATGACTTTTTAATAGCTGAAAATACGAAATTACTAACATATTTTTTTTGTTAAATCATTATTTTATTGTAAATTTAATGTCATTTTAAACCTCTAAATAGTTTTAGGGCTGTTTAATACCTTAAAATAAGAAATTACTACCCTATTTTTTTGTTAAATCATTATTTTATTTTAAATTTAATGTCAACTTAAAATACAAAACGTAGCCTATAGCAAGCAATTTATTGTGCTTAAAAAATTGATTAATTAAAGTTATTTTATTCGTTAAAATGATTCAAAATGTATGCACCAAGTATTTTATTGGATAAAAGTTATGGAAATATACTATACACCAATGCAACTAATGAAAATAAAGAACCTATAAATATTTTTATGACTTTTTAATAGCTTAAAAACAGAAATTACTACACTACTTTTTTGTAAAATCATTATTTTATTGTAAATTTAATGTCAACTTAAAATACAAAACATAGACTATATCAAGCAATTTATTGTGCATAAAAAAACTGATTGATCAAAGTTATTTTATCCGTTAAAATGATTCAAAATGTATGTACCAAGAATTTTATTGTATAAAAGTTATGGAAATATAGTATACGACAGTGCAACTCATGAAAAGAAAGAACCTAGAAATAGTTTTATGAGTTTTTAATAGCTAAAAATCCGAAATTAGTACCCTATGTTTTATTTCAATCATTATTTTATTGTAAATTTAAAGTCAACTTAAAATACAAAACGTAGACTAAAGCAAGCAATTTATTGTGCATAAAAAAATTGATTAATTAATGTTTTTTTATCAGTTAAAATGATTCAAAATGTATGAACCAAGTATTTTATTGTATAAAAGTTATAAAAATATACTATACGACAACGCAACTCATGAAAATAAAGAACGTATAAATAGTTTTAGGACTTTTTAATAGCTTAAAATACGAAATTAGTACCCTATTTTTTTGTTAAATGATTATTTTATTGAAAATTTAATGTCAATTTAAAGTACAAAACGTAGACTATAGCAAGCAATTTATTGTGCTTAAAAAATTGCTTAATTAAATTTATTTTATGAGTTAAAATAATTCAAAATGTATGTACCAAGTATTTTATTGCATAAAATCTATCAAAATATACTCTACGACAATGCGATTCATGAAAAGAAAGAACCTATAAATAATTTTATGACTTTTTAATAGCTTAAAATACGAAATTACTACCCTATTTTTTTTGTTCAATCATTATTATATTGTAAATGTAATGTCTATTTGAAATACAAAACGTATACTATAGCAAACAATTTATTGTGCTTAAAAAAATTGATTCATTAAAGTTATTTTATTAGTTAAAATGATTCAAAATAAATGTACCAAGTATTTAATTGGATAAAAGTTATTAAAATATACTATACGACAATGCAACTCACGAAAATAAAAAACCAATAAATAGTTTTATGACTTTTTAATAGCTTAAAATACAAAATTAGTACCCTATTTTTTTGTTAAATCATTATTTTATTGTTAATATATTGTCAATTTAAAATACAAAATGTAGACTATAGTAAGCAATTTATTGTCCTTAAAACAATTGATGAACTAAAGTTATTTTATGAGTTAAAATGGTTCAAAATGTATGTACCAAGTATTTTATTGTATAAAATCTAACAAAATATATTATATGACAATGCAACTCATGAAAATAAAGAATCAATAAATAGTTTTATGACTTTTTAATAGCTTAAAATATGAAATTACTACCCTATTTTTATGTTAAATCATTATTTTATTATAAATATAATGTCAATTTAAAATACAAAACGTAGACTATAGCAAGCAATTTATTGTACTTAACAAAATTGATTAACTAAAGTTATTTTATTCGTTAAAATGATTCAAAATGTATGTACCAAGTATTTTATTGTATAAAAGCTATCAAAATATACTATACGACAATGCAAATCATGAAAGTAAAGAACCTATAAATAGTTTTATGACTTTTTATTAGCTTATAATACAAAATTACTACCATATTTTTATGTTAAATCATTATTTTATTGTAAATTTAATGTCAATTTAAAATACAAAACGTAGACTAGAGCAAGCAATTTCTTGTGCTTAAAAAAATTGATTAACTAAAGTTATTTTTCTAATTAAAATGATTCAAAGTGTTTGGATCAAGTATTTTATTGTCTAAAAGTTCTGGAAATATACTATACGACAATGCAACTCATGAAAATAAAGAACCTATAAATAGTTTTATGACTTTTTAATAGCTTATAATATGAAATTACAACCCTATTTTTTTGTTGAATCATTATTTTATTGTAAATTTAATGTCAATTTAAAATACAAAATGTATTCTATAGCAAGCAATTTATTGTACTTAAAAAAATTGATTAATTAAAGTTATTTTATCTGTTAAAATGATTCAAAATGTATGTACCAAGTATTTTATTGTATAAAAGCTATCAAAATATACTCTACGACAATGCAACTCATAAAATTAAAGAACCTATAAATATTTTTATGACTTTTTAAGAGCATATTATAAGAAATTACAAACCTATTTTTTTGTTAAATCATTATTTTATTGTAAATTTAATGTCAAATTCAAATACATAACGTAGACTATAGCAAGCAATTTATTGTGCTTAAAAAAATTGATTAATTAAAGTTATTTTATTTGTTAAAATGATTCAAAATGTATGTACCAAGTATTTTATTGTGTAAAAGTTATCCAAATATACTATACGACAATGCAACTCATGAAAATAAAGAACCTATAAATTGTTTTATGACTTTTTAATAGCTTAAAATATGAAATTACTACATATTTTTTTTCAATCATTATTATATTGTAAATCGTATGTCAATTTAAAATTCAAAACGTTGACTATAGCAAAAAAATTATTATGCTTAAAAAAATTGATTAATTAAAGTTATTTCATTAATTAAAATGATTCAAAATGTGTGTACCAAGAATTTTATTGGATAAAAGTTATGAAAATATACTATACGACAATGCAACTCATGAAAGTAAAGAACCAATAAATAGTTTTATGACATTTTAATAGCTTAAAATATAAAATTACTAACCTCTTAATTTGTTAAATCATTATTTTATTGTAAATTTAATGTCAATTTCAAATACGTAACGTAGACTATAGCAAGCAATTTATTATGCTTAAAAGAATTGATTAATTAAAGTTATTTTATTAGTTAAAATGATTCAAAATGTATTTACCAAGAATTTTATTGCATAACAGTTATGGAAATATACAATACGACAATGCAACTCATGAAAATAAAGAACCTATAAATAGTTTTATGACTTTTTAATAACTTAAAATACGAAATTAGTACCTTATTTTTTTTGTTAAATTATTATTTTATTGTAAATTTAATGTCAATTTAAAATACAAAACGTAGACTATAGCATGCAATTTATTGTGCTTAACAAAATTGATTAACTAAAATTATTTTTTTAGTTAAAATAATTCAAAATGTATGTACCAAGTATTTTATTGTATAAAAGTTATGGAAATATACTTTACGACAATGCAACTCATGAAAATAAAGAATCAATAAATAGTTTTAAGACTTTTTAATAGCTTAAAATACAAAATTACTACCTATTTTTATGTTAAATCATTATTTTATTGTAAATTTAATGTCAATTTAAAATACAAAACGTAGAATATAGCAAGCAATTTATTGTACTTAAAAAATTTATTAACTAAAGTTATTTTATTAGTTAAAATGATTCAAAGTGTATGTACCAAGTATTTTATTGTATAAAAGTTATGGAAATATACTATACGACAATGCAACTCATGAAAATAAAGAACCTATAAATAGTTTTAAGATTTTTTAATAGCTTAAAATCCAAATTTAGTACATTATGTTTTTGTTAAATCATGATATTATTGTAAATTTAATGTCAATTTAAAATACAAAACGTAGACTATAGCAAGCAATTTATTGGGCTTAAAAATATTGATTAATTAAAGTTATTTTATAAATTAAAATGATTCAAAATGTATGTACCAAGTATTTTATTCTATAAAAGTTATCAAAATATACTTTACGCCAATGCAACTCATGAAAATCAAGGACGTATAAATAGTTTTATGACTTTTTAAAAGCTTAAAATGCAAAATTACTACCTTATTTTTTTGTTAAATCATTATTTTATTAACATATTAATGCTTATTTGAAATACAAAACGTAGACTATAGCAAGCAATTTATTGTGCTTAAAAAATTGATTAATTAAAGTTATTTTGATTAGTTAAAATGATTCAAAATGTATGTAACAAGTATTTTATTGCATAAACGTTATCAAAATATACTTTTCGACAATGCAACTCATTAAAATAAAGAACGTATAAATAGTTTTATGACTTTTTAATAGCTTAAAATACGAAATTAGTACCCTATGTTTTTGTTAAATTATTATTTTATTGTAAATTTAATGTCAAATTAAAATACTTGGTACATACATTTTCAATCTTTTTAACTAATAAAATAACTTTAATTAATCAGTTTTTTAAGCACAATAAATTTCTTGCTATAGTGTACGTTTTGTATTTTAAATTGACATTAAATTTACAATATAATAATGATTGAACAAAAAATAGGGTAGTAATTTCGTATTTTATGCTATTAAAAAGTCATAAAACTATTTATAGGTTCTTTATTTTCATGAGTTGTATTGTCGTATAGTATATTTCCATAACTTTTATACAATAAAATACTTGGTACATACATTTTGAATTATTTTAACTAAAAAAATAACTTTAATTAATCAATTTTTTTAAGCACAATAAATTGCTTGCTAATGTCTACGTTTGGTATTTTAAATAAGCTTCATCGTTAGTTGACCGAATGTGCCAAGCTAATAGATCCATGGGTTATACATGTCATTTTTTATAAAAACATATACATATCCTTTTATTTGAGACAATTCTATTAGAGATACTCTCAAACACTAAATGTGGATACTTTTTTCAAGGGGGATTCAAACCTTGATTTTCCAAGTTGTGAAGGAATAGACTCAATCATATTGATTTCATCCACGTCAATGAATATAATATTCAAAACCTTTTATGCAAAAAGAAAACCCGGAACAAATTACTTATGAACCAGCACAAAAACATGTTACAATTTTATGCCAGAGTTTCAGCTCAATTCTTGCTATGTATGAGCAAGAAATTCAACTGAATACCGCAAAAGCCGATTTGCAAAGGAATTGAGAGCTCAGACATATTTATATAAAGCAAACAATGGGAATGAAATCATTCAGACCTTAGGTTGAAGTTGGAGGGTGAAAGCCTTCAGAGAGAGAATGATCTCTTTCAAATGGAGCTTGGCATCTTCATCGATCAAGTCTCCAGTATCAGGATTGAACTTCGGAGGAGGCTGAAATGCGTTGAGGAAGAACTCAGGCTTGTTGATGAAGTGAAGATCAAGGAAGACACCGATGTGACGAAGATGGAATTGGCCCCTTCCACCACCTAAGAGCCCTCCTGCACTTACAATGGATGTTGCTTTGTCTTTTTCACAAAGTAAGGTTCTGATCACAAACCGTAATAGAACGGTAGCAGAAGTCATATGTTATGCTGTCACACATTCTTTGAAGCCATTAGAAGATGGGAATTGTTGGAATTTATATGCAAAACACGTATTTAACAACAAATGTGATACTGCAGATAAAGTCTTTGTGAAAATCGATAAAGAAATTGTTAACAAGTGCAGAGAATTGCCGTTAGCAATAAAAAAAAGTTTCTTGCTTCCTTTGCTAGTCTTGCATGGTTGCACCGTTCCATTACCGGCTCTAATGTCAATGGCCACAATATTCAAATCTGATTTTGGCAGTGACAAGTAATACCGCCTCCATTATTAAATTAAATATTTAAATAAATAGATATATACAGCTGAATTCACGGGTTATTCATTGGGAGACGAAAAAAAATGAATTGTTGGGCATGTGAACTCTGCACCTCATGCTTTCCAATCTGATTAAAATCCACTATGTAGGTCTGACGTCTAAATGCCTGACTAATCTATTAAGCATTTACATAAATATAATAAAATTTAACTAATAGCTACCTGTATATTTATTGTGTTCCATAATTAATATTCACTTCAAATATAAAAATATGCTTAACGTAAGGTCATATTTAATAACCACGTATATAAATGTATTAAATGGAAAATTTATTATAATATACAGTATGTAATCAATTACTGAAATCAGATTTAAATATTATGGCCATTGGAATATCAGCTGTCCAATATTGGCCATCAAAGAAGTCCACTGTTAACTATGAAACATTATTTATAAAGAGCCTATTACTGCTGGATTATGATATTCGGCAAGCCCAATCTTTGCTACCCAATATTTTAATCCTACCTATAGATCATCATGTGCCTATTACTGCCCTCTCTTTTTTTTATCCAACTAATACTTGAAGCCCTTAAAAGTAAACTAGTTTCTGAATTTAATCCTTATAAATAATTTTCCCAATTCTTTATGACAAAAATATAGTAAGTTGACATGTTCACGTGTTATTCGTATCATTGTTTTTTTTTATACAAAACTGAGGTTTTTCTTTTCTTTTACCAGTGGGCAAGGTATATAGATAGATAGAGGATTTTGTTAGCTCCTATCGCTAGTGGGTTAGGAATATAGGTCCAGGAAATTGCTATGAAACCTTTCAAGTTCATACACTACGATAAAAGATAAGGCTAGATTTCTGAGTGATGTTTTATTTGAAAGCGATTGGTCAGCTCCTATCGCTAGTGGGTGGGTACATGTTTCTTCCAAGTCACTTTTTATAAAAACACTTTTATCTTTCTACTGAGGTAATCTTATCAAAAATACTATCAAATACTAAATGTGGGCACCTCTTCTGTAAGAATTCACATATTGACTTTTCAAGTTGGGATGGAATAACCCTTTCCCATAAACCTAGACCCAATCATATTGTTATTGTTGAAAAAGCATTGATGAAAAAGCTCTTTGTTTTGTTAAAAATTCAATAAGACGATTGAATTCTTTCCTTTAAACCTAGCAGAAATCATTTGTTAACGATTGCTTTACCGATTTTCACAAGATCTTGATCTGTAGCATCACATTGGTTGTTAAATGCATGTTTTGCAAATAAATTCCAACAATCCCCATCTTCTAATGGCTTCAAAGAATGTGTGATAGCATAACACATGATTTCTGCTACTGTCCTATTACGGGTTGTGATGATAATCTTACTTTGTGGTGCTACATGTTTCAAAGGAGTTTGGAAGGTCTCTCAAATTTTACGATTCTCATTCCAAACATCATTAAGAATAAGAAAGAGCTTCTTACCCGTCAATATTTCTTTCAATTCAAACTGACATGAGTAAAAATCATGTAATTGATCATTTAGACAATTGAGTGAGTGAATAATTGCTTTAGTAACTCGATCAACATCAAATTCTTCGGAAACACACACCCATGCTCTATGTTGAAATTGATCCTTTATCTTTACATCATTATAGATAAGTCGTACGAAGGTTGTTTTGCCAATCCCACCCATACCATGGATGCCAATCACATCCATAGGCAATTGATTGCCTTCCAGGTTTTGTGATAGCAAATTGTCTACAATGATCTCTTTATCAGCATCTCTACCGTACATATTGGATTCATCTATCAAAAGTGTTGAAGGCACTCTTTCGCACACATTTTTGTTCCCTCCCAATTGAATACCGGCAGATGGACCTTCCCTTAATCCCAATATCTCATTTTGCTTTACGAGATCGTCTAGGCTGTTAAGCAATTTTTGGATCCGTGACTCTATCTCTCTATCAAATTTGTTACCATTAACAAGTGCAGCAAACCAGCCTCGTACCTTGCCCATAACAGTAGTTTGCGATTCAGCCTCCAGCTTCTGTTGTAATGCCTAAGTAGCAATGTCGTCCAGCAAGTCCTGAGCCTTAAAGACTTCATCTTTGAGCTCGTCAAGCCACTGCTTCACAGAACGGTCTCTGTATTGCCTTTCCTCTGCATCTTCAGCAATTTTGTTCACATAAAAAAGTGTGACACGCAATTTCCTCAGTAAGCCATCGTCGAGCTTTTTGCAAAGAATGTAGTCAAGAAAGTCACCAGAAGCCAATTTCTCTCATGCCACCTGAAGGAATGAGGAGAGAAACGCTCCAGCCACCAGTTCTGCGATGGATGAAGCCTAAAGAAAAGTATAGGGTAGCAGAGAGGAAGGAAGAAAACAGCGCAAAGATGGAACAAGAAACTTGAGAGAGTCGTTAACGCTTGACCAGTGGGTGAGGCGGCTAATAGATAGACGGAAGTCTTTCTTTAAGGTTGTTCGGATGCTTCTTGGAAATTGCTCTGAAAATGCAAACTCGCGTTAGTTCCACGAATATGCTTGTCCAGTGTGACTTCTTAAAACTCAACTGTGTCACCTCCCATCACGAATGGATTCGAGGAAATTACTGTAAAACCGCTCTATTAGTTTTATTATATTTATTTAAATGCTTAATAGATTCGCTAGGCATTTAGATGTACCTAGTGGATTCAGTCAAATTGGAAAGCGTGAGGTGCAGAGTTCACATGCCCAACTAGTCATTTTTTCATCTCCCGATGTCATCAACATGGGAAACATCCATTCGAATTAAATTTTTTTTTAATGAAATCCATTTGAAATAAAATTTAATTGCTTATTCTTTACTATTCGTTTTCCGGAAATTTCAAAAACAATACTCTCACAGTTAGTTGCTTGTATCGGCAAGAATGATGGAAAAAAGCAGTGTATCAAAACCCGGATCAGACTGGTCGGATTAACCCGAGAACCGGTGATCCGATCACCCAACCGGTCCAGTCCTATCCCCTAACCTGGATTTTGTTGACCTGGGGTGAACCGGTCTAAAACCGGGTAACTCGGAGCAAACCGGTCCTAACCCGGGTCTGACTTTTGTTTAAAAAAAAATTCTGATTTTTTTATTTTTAATGAACTTATACTACCTTTAATTAAATTTATTGCTATAGTTTGTCATCATATTGATAATTTCTTACTTTTATTTTTTAGATTACTAAATCAAATTACCACTGACTATTATTGATTTTATTTTAATATTTCATTATTTTGTTATATTGCAACTTTTGACATATATTTTCAATATTGTATTTTATTATTGTTACAAATAAACAGTTGTGTGAGTCTGTGAGATATGTAAGCATCAAAACATTATGTATTTGATGTCCTTTTTATTTAAATATTATGATATTAATTTATTCATAATCAAACATGAGTATATTTTATTAAATTATACTATTTTGTTATGATCGGTCTAACCCACAGGTTGATCCCGATCTGACTCACTAACCCTTGACCCACTACCTTAACCGGTTCAGAGACCGGTCCGGTTTTTAATACCTTAGAAAAAAACGAGTTAATAGCAGGAATAGGGGTGGGCTCGCAAGTCAGCCACTCTCGTATGTGTTTGGATCGTAGGTCTCAAGGGAAAAAAAATTTAATTAATGTATTTATTATTTTTAAACATCTTCGTTTGATTGAAATAATCTTATAAAAATGATTTCAGTACTCCTTTAGGCTATGTAAATATATTATTCTTATTTTTTAATATAAAAATTAGTTGATTTTTTAAAAAAAATTAAAGAAGTTAATTTAGTTATTGTGGCCATTAAAATATAACTTTTGATAGAATGCATTTATATTTAAATGAATATTGAAGAAGTGACTTTTTAAAAAAATTATTTAAAAGGACATAAAGATCATTAATACATGTAGATTATTTTATGTATTGTAATAAAATGAGAGAAAATAAAATGATAAAAAAATAAAATAAAAGAAAATATATTTAAATTATATATAATTAAAAAATAAAAACTGTTCAAATAATAATAACACTGCATATTTAGTTGGATTATAACAACTTGTATAATTTTTATCTCTAATTTTATCAGCTCCTGCCTCCTATCGCTCGTGGGTGACGAATATGGTTCCAGGAAAGTATTATGAAACCTTTCAAGTTCATCGTACAACGAAAGATAAGGCTCAAATTGATATAGTCCTTTTTATAAGATTATATGGATATGTTTAGGAACAGCTTTTGAAAAGTGATTTTATACAATCTAAGGTAAGTACATGAAAGAATTTTACACACTCTTCTCGTCCTTTTATATACATTCTTTTTCATCCATCTTCTCATTTTTAATTCTCTATTACTTGCCTCCTTTTACAAGGTATATTACTTTTAATCTTATTTAATTCATTACTTTTAATTAATTTTTAACTGATTTCTTAAATCATTTAATTACTAATTAGATTAAGAAGATGTTATTAAAAAGGCTGGGGGAGTATTAGTTTACCTTTTCTTTTTTTTTTTGACTACATAGATATATTACCTCTACTCCTTAATATAAGAGTCTGTTGACCTTTTGTAAAGAGATTAAAGAAGATTAACAGATATATTAATCATTTTTTTCCAAACTAATATAACATCACTTATAAATTGATATTTAATATAATAATATATATAAATATTTCAGAATATATGTTATAAATAAATAATTTATTGAACTTTTCAATCCTTTAAAAATTTTAATTGGACCTTAGGAGAGGATATAGTATTATCTATCATTGCCAAAATCAGATTTTAGATATTGTGGCCAATGGAATATCATCTGTGCAATGTCCATTTCTTGGTTGTCAGAAAAGTCCACTACTAATTATGAAAATTACTAATGATGAGCATATTACTTCCATAATAGTTATAGACATACTTGTATTAACTTTGGAAAAATATATTTTGCATAAATCAAAATAAAACTTCTTTCACATATTATTTTATTGATTGAAAATTACATTAAAGAAATAACTTTTAACATTAAACTAAATAGTCATTGGCAAATCCAATGTCTGCTTCCCAATATTTTAATCCTACCCATATATCACATTTTTCTTTTTTTTTTATAGATAAAATATGAAATTCATTTTATGATATATTATTAAAATACCAAACAAATACTATGTAATCATTATTCCATTACATTGCATTCTCATCTATTACATTCTATTACATTACAATGAACTCCATAATTAAACGGCTAAGTTTAAACCCATGAAATTTTCAATAGTTCATTCAAGCATTTAATACTTGAAGCCCTTAAAATAAATTAGTTTATGAATTTGAACCTTATAAATAATTTTCCCAATTCTTTATGACCTCGGGCTTTTTTCTTAAGAAAAAGGGAAAGCTATAAATATATCCCAAAATTTTTTATAGATAACGGGGTATTCCAAGTTCATTTTAGTAACGTTGTTCCCAAAGTTTACAAAATGTAGCAATATCACTTAAACCATTATGCATATTAAATTTGATCGTTAGTTGACAAAATGTACAAAATGGGTAGGTCTATGTCTCTTCCAAGTCATTTTTTTTTATAAAAACATATATTCTCCTATTGGAGATAATCCTGTTTGAAGCCAAGCACTACATATGGACACCTCTCCCGTAGGAATTCAAATCCTAATTTTTCAAACTATGAGGGAATAGTCATTTCCATTAGATCCAATTATATTGATTTCATCCATGTCAGTTAATATAATATTCAAAACCTTTTATGTTATGCAAATAGAAATCCCAGAGCAAATTGCTAATAAAGCAGCACGAAAACATGTTACAACTTTATGTCACGGCTTCAGTTCAATTCCAGCTATGTGAGCAAGAACATTCATCTGAATACCACAAAAGCGGTTTTGCAAAGGAATTGAGAGCTCAGACATATTTATATAAAACAAATTGTGGGAATGAAATCATTCAATCATTCAAGCCTTACGTTGAAGTTGGAGGGTGAAAGCCTTCAGGGAGAGAATGATCTCTTCCAAACGAAGCTTGGCATCTTCATCGATCAAGTCTCCAGTATCAGGATTGAACTTGGGAGGAGGCTGAAATGCGTTGAGGAAGAACTCAGGCTTGTTGATGAAGTGAAGATCAAGGAAGACTCCGATGTGCCGAAGATGGAATTGGCCTCGTCCACCACCTAAGAGCCCTCCTGCACTTACAATGGCTGCTGCTTTGCCTCCCCACATATTTGGTGGTCTTGATGCCCAGTCAAGCGCATTCTTCATTGGTGCTGTTACAACAACCAAACACCCAAAGTTCACCATTAATAACAAATTAAAGTTGGAGTTCAACAACAACAATTTCTTCGTTCGATCGATGTTCATAAAATTCGATAGAGTTTTACATTGACTCTTGAAGGCTTAAACACAACCCTCCTTTATCCGGGTCTCAGACTATAAAACAAATTAAAATTGATTGAGTAATTTTTTTTCTGCTAAACACAGATATCCTTCTACCAGAAATAATTTATGTTCGAAAAACCCGTTTGAACACTAGAAATGTGGGCTTCACTTGATGGAGATTTGAACCTTTTTCCTAAGGGATTAATCAATATCATTAAATCCATCCAGCTAGTAAGTTGAGTAAGTCGTTGTGTCAAGAAGGATTTAAAAAAGGAAAAAGCAACGGCAAAACTAAAAAGGCCAGAGAGTTTGGTTTAGTGGGCTTCCTTGGCCTCATTGCCATTTGCCCTTTTTGCCTTTCAGTTCTGGCCATAAACCCACTGGTGGAGCAGGGTGTAAGCATTAGTTAAGGGTTTAATACATTGAGGAAAAAAAAGTATAAATAATATAATGTTGGTTTCATAATCATAATTTAACTGGCTCTTTGTGACTAAATATATTGAGGAAAAAAATGAAACATAACAAATAATTAGCACGTCCATAGGATATTAGGATGCGGCTGTCACCTAAATAAAACATAATCTTAAAGAGAATGATTAAATTGTGCGAGGGAAAAAAAAAGTAATTCTAGGAGAAGCTTGCATGGGTTTGTTTGGCAATCACTTAAAAAGCACTTTTACGTAAGTCGAGACAAAACTTCTTTCACATACTTACCTTGGATTGCGTAAAATCACTTAAATAAACTATTCCCAAATATACTAATACGAATTTGTCATAAAATAAAGGTTAAAATATATATTTAATCTTTTAAATTTACATCAAGTTTCAGTTTAGTCTATTCAGTTTAAAAAGTATATTTTTAGTTTTTTAACATTTTAATTTTACTTATTAGAAAATATTAATTAACATTATACTTAAATATTAATTATTTCATATATGTATCTTTACATTTTAAAATTTAATCATATTTTATTAATATTTAATAATAAATTTATCATTATTTAAATTTGTTAAACCGACATTTTTTGTTGTTAACAAAGATCACGGTGTTAACGGATTAAAAGTGTAATTTTAAATTATCTATTTACTATTTTGTAACCGTCAAAAGTGGGTACAGAGAATCGAAGTCAAATGCTGCGAGAAGCAATTTCTGGAGAAGAAACAGGATGGAGGAGGATGATTACCAGAGACAGAGAAATTATACTCAGGAGAAGCAAAAAGAAAACAATCGGCTTCTAGAATCTTCTGGCGAAACGCTTCCACTTCCGCCGGAAACCTCCCTTCTTTCTCCAGATCCGTATTCAGCATCGGGAGAGCAGCGATGTCTACGTGCTCAATCTCCAGACCTTCAACAGCTCCCTTGCTTAGCTCCATCGCTAACATTATTCATCCAAACTCAACAAATCAGAACCGTACAACCAAAACAATCGAAAATCAAACAGAACAAGAAAGGAAACAGATACACAATCCGGGCGCGCGAGAACGGATTCGATAACCGTTGATTCATTGTTCAGAGAATATTTTGATTTGATTTGATTATAGCAAATAGAAAAGCGTGGGACAATGCGGCAAGTTCTGGAAATGAAAACGGAAATAATGGAGTAGTGATTAACCAGCTCGAATGAGGCCTCTGTTGTATGAGGCTTTACGAAGCGAACCGCAGAGAGCCGCAACCTTCACCGGCGCCGCCGTACCGACTGCCCCTGCGAGTGACATTCTTCCTTCTTCTAAAAGTGTGATGAGACTCAACGAAAACTTGGAAGACCGAAGAGATCAAAACAAGGCATAGAATTAAATAGAGCGGCAAAGGGGTGACTGTGCAACAATGGCTGTGTTTCTTTTTATTTATTTTTTCCAGAAAGAGTGCGTGGTTAGTGCTGTCTGTGTATATAACATTTCTTTATTGTAATGTATATAACATTTTTAAATATATATATATATATGTAATATATGTATATGTACATGTGCGCGTGTGTGCATTAAAAGCAAAGTGATTGGTTAGAGGGTTGGGTTCTTTGAACTTGGATATATAAGGACATAGGAATGGACCAAAGTTTGTATTATACTAATAAAAAGGGGCTCCCCTGGCAAAAGAAAAATGATAATAATAAAAGGGGGCTGCGGCAGCCCTAATACCCGAAAGAAAAATAAAAACAAAATGTATTTTTTTTAATGAAAATAATAATGTTTTTGTTCCTAAAATTGATCAATGATCATGAAATGGCTGTATGCTTTTGAATTAAATTTTTTTCAAAACCCTTCTATTGAAATACGAATACTTCTCATGTTTTACATAAGAAGAAGTAGTTCACAACACTATATCATTTAGTAATAAGCTCAAAGAAACTAGAAGAACAGCACAAAATACTCAAATACCCCACAACTCAACAATGCTGCCAAGAACAATCATCCTAATAACACAACAACGAGATATCCCAAAACCAAAATAGATTTCTAAGACACACACATAACGAATGGAAAGTGGATATGTCGATGCATGAAGATATCAGTTTGTTAATTAGAAGATCGAAGCTGGAGGGTGAGAGCCTTCAAACAGAGAAGCATTTGGTTCAACCTAAGCAAAGTGTTTTCACCAAGAAAATGGCCATTATCATCAGCATTTGAACTAAAGAAGAGGGTGAATGAGGTGGAGGAAGAACCCAGGTTTGTTGATGAAGTGAAGATCAAGAAAGACTCCTATGTCAGAAAGGTGGCTTTTGCCTCTTCCACCGCCTAACAGCCCTGCGACACTCACAATCGCCGCCGCTTTGCATCCCCACATGTGTGGAGGCCTTGATGCTCAGTCTAATGCATTCTTCATTGGTGCTATATAGCTTGTTTGGATTATCTTTTAAAAAGTGATTGTACATAATTCAAGGTAAATATATGAGATGAGTTTTACCTCGGCTTATGTAAAAGTGATTCTGAAGCTCAAACAAACAAGCCCATAAAACAACATGAATAGCATGCTGAAGTTAAAGGAAGTACAACAAGCTTTTGTATATAACATACCGTTAAAACTCAACGAAGTCATTAGATTAAACTAGCAAAATTGATGAACTAGTCCCTGGTCAGTCAGCCACTCAGGCCAAGAATTTTTATATGAGATGACTCAATCAACCACTAATTGGCTTGTCACATTGACAATGAGAGTTAAACTCAAGACCATGTATGAGTTAACTCATTACTTATTAGATTAATATTTGTTGGCATATTTTAATGCAATTATATTATTTTTATCACGGTTGGATTGATAGTTAGACCATTGACTTTGAATCTATTATCTCAACGAATTTAATCACCAGTCCTATTTTAGTATCTTGCTATGTAAGAATAAATTAAAATTGTATAAAACTTATCAAGTTACCATTTATTAAGTCAAGTTTTCCAATCACACTTATTATTTTACTATTATTAGTTGTTCAAATATATATATGCACTGTAGAATCACCAAGAAACACTTATAAATTTTTACATAAGCTCTTATAATGTAAGCTATAATTTATAAATTTTCATATGAGAACTTATTGTTTTGTTGTTGTTGGTTGTTAAACTTAGAATTTGTAAATTTTTTTATGAACACATGTTACTTTGTTATTGTTAATTAATTGTTAAAATATGCATTTACACCTATACGGTTACCAATGAATTTAACCTAATGGATAAAATTAAGTTAGCTCGCTTTAAGATTTGTCCAAAAGAATTTTAATTGGGGTTATTTCAGACAAACGTGACTTTGAATAACATGATTTTCAAAATTGATTTTGGTGAAAATCAGTTTTGTAAGTAATTTTGTGTGAGATCATTTTTTTTTTATTAACAATGATTTTGGGGAAAACCTTAATTGATTTTGTTTTGATATTTTATCAAGATCACTTATGGTTTGTAATTACTACAAAGAGCAACACTCTTTTTATGAAAACTACGAAGAGCAACACTTCTATTACTTTCTGAAGTTCAGATTTTCTTGGTTGAACTCCTCCAGTATACTTGTGTTATTTCACTTAACTAGTTAATTAATATAATTAAACGGTGATAAAAATACTACAATAACATTTTTAAACTCTCGATTTTAGTATTAAAATAAAAATTATAGAACCATTTTCTTTTTTATGACAAAAGAAAAGAAACATTCTTTTCAATTGAAGTGTATACTCTTAATTCTTAAAAAAAGTACATCATAATTTAAATAAAAATGCCAAGGTAATTAGTTAAATGGTGTCATTAGTGGTACACCATTTTAACAAATTTTTAATAAAAAAATATTATTTTCATTATTTATTTGTTTCAATTGACTTTTTTTTTAAAAAGAAAAAAGTTAAATAAGCTAATATATTTATCTTTTTGAAAAATTAATTTGTCTAACTTATAAACCGACATATAATATAACGATAGATACACATATTTCCAACATATATATATATATATATATAATCTAGCCTAACTTATTTAGATTTTTAAGCCTAAAGAAATTAACAAAAGCGTACATTAAAAACCGGAGGAAACACGGGAGAGCCAATGCGAGAGTAGAAAAGGGCAGTATCAGCATAACAGATAACAGGATTTCTTATATTTTGACATGGAAACGAAGTTGCTTACATTTTGAGAGAGAGAGAGAGAGAGAGAGAGAGAATTCGTTTGGATAAAATTACAAACATGATTTGTTTTTTTAGCAAACTCGCATCTGTTCGGTTCATAAAAGCTCTTTAAAAGGAACATCATCCTGTGAAGTGTTAACTAACATCATTTTTAAGAGAAACAGAGAAGAGTATATTAATTACCGATGACAGAGTAATTATACTCCCGAGAAGCGAACAGAACACTATCGGCTTCCAGAGTCTTCCGGCGAAACTCCTCAACTTCCGCCGAAAACCTCCCGCCTTCTTCTTCTTCAAGATCGGTATTCAGCATCAGCAGAGCAGCGATGTCGACATCCTCAATCTCCACACCTTTAATCAGACACACACACACACATTAACCAAACAAACAAATCAAAATAAAACACAGAACAAGCAAAGAAAGAAACATAGAGAGAGAGAGAGAGAGTAAATAATTAACCAGCTCGGAAGAGGCCTCTGTTGCATGAGCCCTTACGCAGGGAACCACAGATGGCCACCACCTTCACCGGAGCCGCCGCTTGGAGTGCCATGCTTCGTTGTAAGGGTGAAGAAGAGAGTGTTGATGAGTAAAGCAGTAATGCAGTAGAGTGTGAAGAATTATTAATGGAGAAATTAATTAAATGAATGAGAAATCAATCATTTTTAGTGCTAAGAAAGAGGAAGTGGTAGGGGTAGGGACCTTGGTTCATCGATAGGTCAGCAGTGACGGATCACAGTTTATATTGCATTGCACACACATATATATAAACGTATACACGCACATATATACATATATATGTATGAATTTATAAAGGACCAGCAAAAGATACACTCTGTGTAATGAAAGCATAAGATTGCCTTTAAGGCTAAGCGTCAGACAAGTGAGAGGATGGAGAAAACCCAGGGTCTGCAATGGCGATCTTACCCTCCAACGACGAAGACAACTACGCCATTTCGATCTTCCACCAAATGTTCTTCTGCTGAATGGGATTAGTTTAAGGGTAGGTTTGGATTAGGTTTTCTAAAAAAATTGGAAAAAAATAACTTTTTCAAAAACCATAGTTTTTAATCAAAAACCATGGTTTTAAGGGTTAAAAGCTTTTCTGAAGAATCTGAAGATATTTATTTATCTCACACAAAACATGATTTTATGTTCAAAGGTTATTCTGTATTTTTTAGACATGTTTATCGATTCTTTTTTGAAACCATGATTTTGAAGTTAAACTATAGTTTTAAATTGAAAGCCAAACATGTTCTAAGTCCTTATCTATCTTAATGGGAAATTCTGATGGCCCATCATCTTCCCTACGTACTGGGAATCACATATTCAGGGCCTTACACAAAAGCATCCCCAAAGATCATCCCCTTCACTTCCTCTCCCCCTCTGTGCTAAACCATGGGAGTGACAGGAGAGAAAAGAGCATGGCTCTAGATTTGATTAAATTTGTTTTGTAGTATAATTATGTCATCAGCCAAACTCTTCATATATGGATATGCCCTCAAAGATAATTCTTGTATGTACTTGAGTTGAGGTTTAAAGCTCATGTAATTTATTCGGCTTTCAATGATTGCTCTGTTATGTTAGTTGAAAATAGGGGTAAATGGAGTAGTTTTTTTTTTTTAGAATTTAACTAGATGCACCTGATGCAGCTAATGTTTATGACAAAATTTATTTAAATTTCAAACGATAATGAGATATCCCATCATGTGGTTAAAGTTGTAAAATTTTTATATTCTTTGTAGCTTTGACTATATGCATGTCAAATTTCAAGTAACCATTAAGTATCAATTATGTGTATCGTCCTTTTAAAATTATATTTTTAAATATAACATTTATATTTTGTTATAAGGGCAATATTGTCATTTTTATATTTTCCTTTTACCTATTTTATTACAATTTTAATTCCACCAAATATAAATTTTTCTATCAAATTATTTATCGTTCCTATGCGTATCAAACATCTGCATAGGAAAAAAAATCATTCCCTTCCTTTTCATTCCTTTTTATCACAATCAATTCTTTAATCCATTCCTTTTAATGGGTTAATATATATATATAGTAAGAACGGGAGATAGTATATATAAGAGCATGTTTACTTTTTTAAAGATTAATAAAACTAAATACATTATTTTAAAATATTTATATTTATCATTTTCTCTAAACTAATTTGAGCGACTTATAGACTGATATATCTAATCTAATTATATATATAAATAATTTTAAGTAATTTATTTAACTTCCTAAATATTCCTAAAAAAGTTAATCGGTTTTTTTTTATTAATGATATGAGATAGTATGATTTAACTAATATCAAATGGAGAAACTTGACTTATGTGATCTTTATTCTATAATTTTTGAATCCGTAACCCCTAAGTGGGGAGGGACAATTAGTAATAAATTTAAGGGTTATTTTTACTCCGAAAAGAGTTTATGGGTATGTAAAAGTTTTTGTGGTTCAATCTCATTTTAAAAGTGTCAAAACAGTAGTAATACCATTATGATTCAACAAAGGACTAACATTGATTGTTAAGGAAAAATTCTTATGTCATACTTCTTTCCATCCTTAGTATAAGATTATTTTTGATGAAAGTAAAGTGAAATTTATATTAAAGACTCCATGGAATGATCAATAATAGTACCTTGTAGTTACCTTCAACATGATATTACCACTGCCAATAGCAATAAAATAAAACGTGGACATTTGAACTAATTCGAGACCAACAACAAATTTTTAAAGCCCAAAATCCAAACAATATTTTCACCCGTTGCGGCTATGAGCATGTTTGGGGGAGTAACAAAATCTTGGTTTTGAAGGAAAACCAAGGTTTTGAAAAAACTGTTGATAAACATGTCTCGAAAATTAATAATAGATTTTGGGCCCATAACCATGGTTTCAGAAGTAGTAGATAAACATACTCAGATTTTTCAGAATAGCTTTAAACTCTCAAAACCATGGTTTGGGAGTGGAAACCATGGTTTTCCAAAAAGCTATTCTTTCCGGCTTTTTCAAAAGTTATTCTCCAAAATAACTTTTACGCAAACCGAAACAGAATCTATTCTCCAAAAGCTAATCCAAACATGCTCTATGTTAATTCCCAAGAACACCATTCATTCTGAAATATCTCCTATTCATAAGATTCAACATTTTGGGGCAAAAAAATGAATTGGTCCGATCTATTTTATAAACTAAAGTTGGGGTTCCCTGAAGGTTAAAAAATTTCTTCCAATTTTAAACTTAAATAATTTTTCCTTCCAATACTTTAATATCCTCTCCTCTCTCATTATCTTTTTACTTTTCCATCTTTTTCATATTTTTTTTCTCATTATCTCTCCCTCTCTCACCTCTTATAAATAAGGACACATTTTAAAAAAATTATTCTTCTTATATATTTATTAATTTTACCAAATTTTTTAAACTACACAATTCTATTATTTAAATCTTTTGAAAAAAAAAAAAAGATTATTTGAAGACGTGAAAGTGGGTATCATTTTTATAGATAGCCTAATACTGGATTATGGAAGTGAAGTCCAATATCATCTTCCCAATTATTTTAACCCAACGTTTGGATCATATTGTGCTTAAAAAGTTTTGGATGTATTCTTTACAAGAAAAAATTCAGATTATAAATATTCCGAACCAACTGTTTTTTTTTTTTTTTGTTAACCTTAATATTCCGAGCTAACTTGAACCATGGTATTGGGGGGATACTAAATATCATGCGAACATAAAAATTCTTTATTACTGTAACCTTTTTTCTTGGGAGGGAGGATGTATATATATTTGCCTCCCAGAACGATACCACAAAATATGAAATCAAAAGGTATGGAGGCAATTTGCAGCATCTCTGGACCAATTCAACTGACATGCTAGTTTGATTTTGTGAAATTAAGTTCTGAGTTGTTGGAAATATATAAAATAGCTTGAAAAATAAAATAAAGTGAAGAGAACGTAAAAGATAAAAAGAAAATGAGACCTCTATAATGAGTATATTATCATAATACAAACCAGAATGCTGTCAATTACAAGGTATCAAGTGCAGCAACAAAATTCTGACAACACTGGAACACAAAATCATGCCACTAAACCAAACACAATCATGCCAAAGAACAGATGTGAGGATAATATCACCCTATCAGATACAAGTAAATGTTATTTTCAACGGATAATGAGTATGGGTCAATGAGTTATTGCGAGTAGATAAATTTAGAGAACAGTTTTTGAAAGTAAAACTATTTTCAAACTGTAAATAAAGAGTAATGAACCAGAATCAAACCTGGCATTTTGAATTTAATTGGAAAAATAACTTTATATAAAAATTATTTTAAAAATTTTTAAAATTTTTCAGAAAAGTCTAATCTAAAGAAATTAAGAAAAAGACATGTGCTTAAAATAGTTACACCTATTAATTACGTGATCTAGATTGGCTCAGTTTATATAAAAGGGGTGTTACATAGAACCCTCGAAGAATTCATCTAAACTGAATGCCGTTTTTTTTTTTTACTAGTCCGTAGCCTCATTCAATGTATTAATATTTCTTTACATTTTTTTTCCTATGACTAAAATATCCTATCTCTACCCTTTAATATACACCTAAATTAATTTTTCTGGAAACATTAAGGAAACTAAATAAAATAATTCAGAGTATATATTATATGCATATATTCTGAAATAGTCATATGTATCATTAATTATATATAAGTTAGGTGAATTAACTTAGGAAAAGATAATGAATAAATCAATTTATTTAGCTACTTTAATTTTTCAAAAAGATCAACCCAGGGTTATATTAAATACCAAAGGAAGTAACAAGAGCCTATTTACCCTTTTTTTAAAGATTAATAAAGCTAAACAAAATTACTTTAAAATAAAGTTAAATAAATTATTTTATTATTGATATTTATCATTTTTTCTAAACTAATTTACATGATTTATAAAGTAATATATATATATATGTCTATATAATCCAAATATATACATAAATAAATATTTTAAAGTAATTTATTTAATTTTCTTAATCTTCCTAAAAAAATTAATTGAGTTTTAAATTAATGACCGGAGGTAATATAATTTAAATAATGTGAAATGAAGAAACTTGCCTAGTGTAGTTTATCTATAATTTAAGTGAGGAAGGGACAATTAATTATAGGTTTAGGGACATTTTTACTCCAGCAAGAGCTAATAGGTATGCAAAAGTTTTTTTTTTGGGCTCAATGTCATTTTAAAACTACCAAAATAGTAGCAATACCATTATAATTCCACAAAGGACTAACATTCATTAACGAGAAATTTTTATGTGATACTTCTTCCTATCCTTAATAAGATCCACTTGAATGAAAATAAAGTGCATCGTATGTTAAACACAAGATGAAATAATCAAAAATAGTACCTTGTAGATGCCTCAACATGATATTGCCATTCCTAATACAATAAAATGTGGACATTTGAACTAATTCGAGACCAACAACAAATTTTTGAAGCCCAAGATCTTTTAGGCCCAATTTAAGCCCAAAATCTGAACAGCTATTTTAATCACCCATATAGTTATACTAAGTCCACCATTCATTATTTTATCAAATACAGATGGGGTTCTCTAAACATTAAATGCATTTTCACCAATTTTACACTTAACTAATATTTCCCACCGCATCTTTTAATATTTTATTCTCTCTTCTTGTCTCTGTTCTCTCTCATGATCTTTTTACCGTACCATCTTTTTCATACTTACCTGCTTTTCTGATTTTGTGAAATTAAATTCTTAGTTGTTGAAAACAAATAAAATAACTTGAATAATAAAATAAAGTGAAGAGTAGAAGAGAAAGAAAGAAGATGAGACCAATTCTTTGTTGCCGACAATATATAAAATGGCGCGAAAATAAAATAAAGTGAAGAGTACGTAAAAGATAAAAAGAAAATGAGACCACCATTTATAGAGGTTAAGATTCGAGAAAATGAATGTGTCTATATATATATATAGTGTCATAATACAAGCCATAATGATGTCAATGACAAACTATCAAATGCTGCAATTAATTACTGACAACATTGAAACACAAAATCATGACACTAAACCAAAAAAAAAAAAAAAAAAAAAA
>QFDD01001000.1:0-32557 GCA_006871305.1 Vachellia collinsii
TATTTAACTGATATATTATCATTTTTTTAAAAAAATAATTTGTCTAACTTATTAAATAATTTATTTAGCTTTTTTCAATCTTATAGAAAAAGTTAATCAACTCTTATATTAAAAATCAGAGGCAATATTCTTTTCTTTTTTTTGCCCACACTAGAAGTAATATTCAGTATAATACATATGAACAAAGTTAACAAATAATAAATAAAATGTAAAATTATATTTTCATATGAAAAATTTAATAACGTAGTTAATAAATAGAAACGAATAAAACATTTTTCCTACCCTAGTGATGAAACCACGTGATGAATATGCTCCAAAGTACAAACTACAGAATACCCTAGTTAGAGATTCACCCACGTACTCCCTCTCATAAAAAGAAAGAGGTAAAAGAAAATAAATTGAAAAAAAAAACGGAGACAAAAAAGAGTTTAATACCCAGCAATGAACAATCAAACGGTTGAAATCGCCAAAAATATCAGAACCTTGAGCTTCAGTTGATACACTCCACTGTGGCAGGCATACGTCAATGCAATCTCCGCTCCGATGAAATTCAGAGCCTCATCAAAAGATTTTCAGTTCCCGTTCAAGTCTCGACACCAAGAGCTAACCTCTTCTCACTTGATAATTTCTCTTTAGTTCTCATTTTTCTATGGTTGTATGATGGAAATAATTCTTTTCATGATAAAGCGGAACATTAAATATAAATGTATCTCTTAATCCATAATTTAAATACTGATTCGTTACATTGTGGGAAATTAATTCCCTCTATCAAGGAGTTATTCCTTCTATTTACGGATATGTATCCAGTACCTTAACATATTTCTTTTCAAATGCGTTTAGCATTTTAAATTATTTTTTATATATTCAGCATCATAAAATATTTTTTTAAGTGCATGAACTACCATAAATTACTAAATGTAAAATTCTTCTGAGTGTTGTGTCCATCATAAAATTTAACAATAAGGGCGTTGATGTATAATTTCAATAAACCATCTAGGATGTAATTTATCTAGAGCTTATAAGACATTGAGAGAATTGGCCAAGAAAAAATACTCCGGAATTTTAATGGGAATAAAATGTGATCCCCTTAGATAGAAGAGAGTAAACAGTTAAGTGAGGCGGGCAACTGAACATTTTATTCCCATTAAAAATTATTGAATGGGTATGATTTTTGAAAATGGTCAATATCAACTCTGGTTACTCCAATTTCAGCCTTTTTTGCTGAGAGCATAATCCCATATTTTTTAATGATATCAATGAATTGAGATAATAAATTTTTATGGGATTGAGGATCTTCTGAGAAAAGAAGGATATCATCAATATATATGAGAGCCGTATGTAGAATGGGCTAAAAGATCTTGGTCATGGCTTTTTGAAATAGGGATGGAGCAACTTTAAGCCCAAATGGCATAACAGTCCATTGGTATTGAGCATTTGGAATGCAAAAGGCAGTTTTGGATCTGTTTGCCGGATGTTTACCCAATTGCCAAAAATCTGCTTTAAGATCAAACTTTGAAAAGATTTTTGCTTTCTTGAGATATATCGAAAGAGTATTGGGCTTTGGAAGAGGAAATTTGTCATCTTGAAGAAAAGCATTGAGAGGCTTGTAATCAATAACTAACCTCTTTTTCCCTCGTTTGATTTCAGATCTTTTTTCAACATAGAAAGCTTGACAGGCCCAATCAGACTTTGTAGATTCAATGAGTCCTTGTCTCAAAAGAGCTTGGCATTCTTCTCTGGCTAGCCTAAGATCTTCAAGATTCATGCCTGGATGAGATGCCTTTGTAGGATTTATGTCTTCATTTTTCTTAAAAGGAAGATGAATGAAGAAATTTTGATTCTTCCATAATGGAAATGGATGATTGAACTGATCATGACTATCAGCACAATATGGAAGAAGTTGCCTTTTAATATCTTCATACCCAACTGGTACTTGTTGAATTTCCAGCAAATTAAGAATCTCAGTATAAGCACTGAAGAAATGTTTGTATCGAAGTCCATTGGGTAGAATCTGAACATTCTTAGTCTGATAATAAGCATCAAATCCAATAAGAATGTCTTTATTTGGAAGATCACTGCCTAAAACTTTCATCCACAAGATGCAGGTTGGGAAAAATTGAATTCCAACCTTTTTCCTTGAGATTTTGTCAATCTTCAAAGATTGTCCATTTGCTATAGTGAATCTTTGATCAAAAGGTACCCATTCTTCAGGAGGAAGAATATGGGTTTTCATAACAGTTCTGCAAGAACCAGTATCAATGAAACCAATAACAGGAATTGGTTTTTCATACCTTCCCGTAAGAATATGGACTTTGATATTTGGTCGAGGAACATAAGGTGTTTGAGAAGACACAGCAGTCAAATGTTCATATGAGACTCCATGAGACGGTGTAGATGATTCAATGGAGAAAAGTCTTAAGTCTCCATCAACTGATGATTCAGAATCAGAATAGGGAAGGATATATTGAGTATCCTCATCCCTTTCAGATTGTTCTTCAAGGATTGATTCAATATCTTCATCATCATCTAGTATAAGAACAGACTGTAGATGCTGGAGAAGCTTCATATCTTTCTTTGTCTTGTTAGGACAATTTTTTGCAAAATGTCCTTTCTTTTTACAGATGTAGCATCTATCAGACTTCTTAACATACGGCCTGCGTCTCTTGAAAAATCTTAAGAATGGTGGCTTAGATTTTCTTGAAAAGGATTTACTCTTTCTCCTCATATTTCTGAAATGCCTCTTCTGTTTGGTGGAACAAGAGCATTCCTTGTCTTCTTTGCATTTTATCTTGAGATGTTGTTTTCTGTATGCTGGACGAAGTTTAGATTCTCCTTTCAGCATTCCCCTGAAAAACTTTTGTTGTTCACATAACTTGTCAATGGTGGCTAAGGTTAACTGATAAATTTCTCCAAGAGAGATTTCAGACATATCTCTTCGGAGGGCATTAATAGCTCTGTGTAATTCTGGCTGCAATTCTTCAGGAAGAGAAGCAATAAAAGTGTGCCTGAGGTTGACATCATTGGCACGATTCAGCATATAGTATTTTTCAGACATTTTATGAAAATGCTTTTGTAAATCTCTCCTATCAAGAGAGCAGCACTTAATTAATTATTCAGCAATTTTTAAAAACTAAAATGATACTCTCTCCTTATTTAAAATATATGCGTTAAACAAGAGGTTTGCTTTCCTCCTAAATAAAAGATCTTAATCCACTTTATTTTTTAAATTTATAATTTTTTTGCACATTATTAATATCAATTCTATCTATTAAGAGGGCTTCCATCAATTATAGTTTCAATGCATAGGTTGAAAATGCCAGTTTAAATATATTACCACACACTTGTTATAAATTTAACTAATTTTCTTAATAGTCACGAATTAATTACTTAGATCTTACATTAAAAACACAAGACAATACTTCAAACACATCTATACAAGGTAAACCGAAATGAAATAAAGAAGTAACATGATAAGAGGTAAATTATTTCATATAATTTATTTTGATTTTCTTAGATTTTATTATTTTTTGTGGATGTAATTATATCAAGTTCCGTGTATCCATCATATTAAGATCTCCAATAAAAATGGTTGTATTTCATATTTTTAAAATATTATCATTTAATTATAAATCACATAAAAAAAATAGGACATGTGACTATATGTGATTGAAAAACTTGATATAATTGATATTTGAAGTTTTACCTAAATTTTCTCCATGTTGGACACAATATTTTATAAATTATTTATTTATATACTGTCATATTTAATTATTTAAGTTTATCTACATTGGGTGGAGAGAAAAACATACAATTATATTTTGAAGACAAAATAATAATTTTAATTTTCTTAACATAATGAAAATAATACATTAATAATTTTATAATCGTTAACAAAAATATTCCTAACAATGTTTAAATTAAATTGGATTAAAGTATATGTTTTAAAAAGAGAAAAAAAAAATCTTTGTAATTTAGCAAAACTGAAAAATGTCATTGTATCTCTCATTTAATTATTTACGAGAAAGACTGGAAAGCATAATTATAAGGAGTAAGGACACTTTTTATAACACCTTTTCCCGATTCATTGGAAATAAGAAATCATAAAATCTAACACATGAGAAACCGAAGAAATTAAAGAAGAGCAAACCGGGCCTTCTTCCTCAAACTAAATACAAGAAACATGAATCTGGAAACCAATAAAACCCAAAGCAAAGGCCTAAAATTCACCAAAAAGCCCCAAGTATCACTCTAATATAAAGAGCCGGCCATTTTGCCTCTATCATTGCTAATGGGAGTGTTCGCTGCGTGAATATTCCCTGCAGCTAACTTTCCATTTGTCACGACTCCTTTATTTAGTTTTATTATACATTAAAAATTAATTATAAACCACTTTAAAGTTTTTTATAACTTAGAATTAGTTAACCAAGTGAAATTTTAAAACTTTGTTCAAGCTACTGTTCAATTATTACTATTCATTTGGTAAATTTCAGAAATTTTGGTTAACTTTAAAATTTATAGCTAATTCAAGAAAAATTGAAACTAAATGGTTCAAGTCTCTAATTGAATATTATACCACTCTCTATAGGGAAAAAGTACTCATTTCATCATTATCTTGATCAATTAATACAGAAAAATATGTGAATATGTACTATTCATATAGTCATTTTTCATATTTTTCTTTTAACTTTGTATAATCATAACTTTTTGCACATATACTCAAACACAACAACCTTTAGCTCATTTTAAAGCTTAGAATGAGTACTATTTTTTTCTGAAAAATTTAATACCATTTGGATTTCATTTTCCCTATTTTATTATTACCTAAACTTGAATAATTAATAAGGGTGTTGGACTATATTTACCATTTTTAAAATGCTTGATTTCTAACTTTCCATGCATACAACATTTTCACATAATAAATAAGCATGCTTGGTATATCTACTTCATACATATAAAGTATGCTTCATGGTTGAGGTTCATATACATAATCCACCATAAAGTTCCAACATGCATTATTTACATCTTTGTAACATTAATGTCACATATATGCTTGCATGTCTCCACTTCCAAGTCTCCACCATCTTGCCCTTGTCTTAGGTTGAACTTTGGCCTAGAGGGTTTTATGATTTGGAGAGTGAGATTTTATAAAAATCACAATAGTAAAAATTACTAACACATATATTAATATACACGATTATTATTAAACTTACTAGCTAGTGATACATGAACATACTTGGCTAAAACATTTAAATCACTTTGCACATAGCCATGACTTATCATAAACAAAGCATCACATGTTCACATAGCACATAAGTAGCATTCAACATGGTTACATTTCATAAATAACAATCAATAGTAATATTAAAGCAAATGTTAGTAACTTTACTACCTTGAGTATTTAACTTTCCACTAGATTTCTTTGGCCTCCTTCTTGCACTTTGCAAACTTTCCTTTGAAATTCACACTCCTACAAATATCATAATGCATTTAACATCAAAATAAGCCATAAACAATGTATTATAATAGTTGACCATCCAAAAAATCGCTCTTGAACAACTTAGGGTCATAAACCCCTAACTTTGCCAATTTCAATCCTATTACTTCCAAACTTGTTTTTTCACTTCTACCCTACACAATTTTCCATTCTAAATTCATTGGAAACATCAAAATCACACTTCTTCCCCAATTTCACCAGCTGGCTAAAATCTACATAAAAAAGGGGAATGAGATTTTTCAAAACTTCTTTCCATACTCATGCATAATCACATTCCTAAACTACTCTCTAACCATTATTTAACACAAAATCATTCATCCACATTCAAGAATAATTTAATGCAGGACCTCCCCTATAGGGTTTGATATTCAAAAATTCCAAACAATCATCAATCAACACAATCCAATCGTCAACAAGCTTAAAATCAAGCATAGAGTTGGATTTTGCCACCTCTCTATTCCAATTTGGCCTCCTCTTCACTTTCTCTCACTAAGGGTTCTATGTCCTCTTCATTTTTTCTACAAGAGCACCATAATAAAGACAAATAAACTGATCAATTGAAAGAGGAGGGCCAAGAACTAAGAAATATGAAAGATTTTAAGGCATAAACACTCTTATCTTGGATTTTTTGCTAGATTTCTTCCTCCTCATCCTCCTCCTCTTTGCTCTCCATTTCACCCCCTACTCTCTCTCTCTCTCTCTTGCTGCAGCACGAACAAAGGGCTGGAATGGAGTCTTGAAACTTCTTGAAGAGTTTACGACATGTGTAATTAATTGTGGGTCCCACCTAAACTAATAAAGTAACTTTAGTATGATATTTTCTATCACATGGTTCTAATATTTCTTTTACTTTTAGTCATGCAATAAGAAAACTACATGTGAGTTAATGTGACCCCACAATTCTCTTTACAAAAGCAAAGTTGCTTTATGCTTACTTCTGATATTGCTTGTTAGGAATTCTCTGATTACTTAACCGTTGCAAGATCATTAAGAATTCACATAATTCATCATATCATTTCATAACTTTTCTTATTTCATTTCACTTTCCAGAGATGCCCTTAATGAATTTTTTTTTGAAAACTCTAATTCAAAGATTTTCAGGTCATTTGCTTCTATTCTAGCAAACTGTTTTTGACTTTATACAGGAATCAATTTTATAAATGACTATAATTCCTGAGCTTTTTTTCCTTACCTTGAAATCAAATATCTGAGGCCTTTAGATATTTTACATAATTATATTTAGAAGAAAATTAATTAATCAACCAAGTATTAATTACTAAAAATTCATTTTGAGGTCATTTATATCTTTTTGACCTCCATTCTGCCTCAAATACTACTGAGGAAAATATTTCTTTCATTTCTAAATTTTTGAGAAATTTTCTGATATCAAGGTCACAATTACGAAAATGCCCTACAATTTCCTCAAAATTACCAAAATACCATTATTTTTCGAAATGACCATTTTGCCCTTACTTTTTCTACATTTTGGAAAATGACATTTTTATCCTTCCTTTCCTTTCTAATTCCACATTTACCATTTTCTTTCATTTCCTTTCATCTCCTGGACCCTTAATTAATTTGTAGACACTTGTTTAACCTTTATTTCCAATTACAAAAATGCGGATACTACACCCTTAATTCAGGGTGTTAGAATTGAAGCATTTGTTACACAAAAATAAATTATCAAGCAATACGTAAATGATATCCAAGAAAGCCAAGTATATTATTTTGAAAATTTTAAAGTTTTAGCAAACACAAGACGAGTACAAGGTGACCAACCATCCATGGAAAATAAGCTTCCATTCTTCGACATTTTTTAAAGAATCAGACGTCCCTCTTCCATTGGATTGTTGCAAATTCATTAGCCTCAAAGACATAACAAAATCGAATTTAAAGAATGACGATCTCATTGGTTTGTATCATAAATCAATGTTAACATATCGTTCACAACTTCTACTTTTTTCCTATTGCTGCTATTATTACTAACATGTGCTATTTTTAATTTGATGTCATTGGATTCCTTCAAGCATTTGGAGATTTAGAAGACCATAAGAAGGATTATGGCATGACTAAAAGATTGGATTTCACTATTGCTAACCCTGAGTTATTATTTGCATGATATATTTTGATTTAGAAATACCTATAATTTTTTCCCTTTGTAGGATAACTTTCATTTTAAAAATAGTAATTACAGACCAACTTATTTGTGTTTGTAGTGAGAGGACAATCAATGTTATGCTCTTTGGCAACTGTGCTACCAAAACATTCAACTGAAAGATTGATGATTTAAAGACCCCAATTGTTGTACACATCCATTTTGCAAAACTAAACAAAGGCAAATGTTCTCACATCATTGTTTTCATATACTTTATGATTATCCTTAACCATTGTGTTTTTACATTTATTTGATCATGTGCAAGATATGGACATATATATTAGTAACCAATTTGAAGGAGCTAAGGTCCTCTTTGATCCACATATTCTTGAAGCAAAGGCTTTGCTTTCTAGGTAACATTGTATGTATACAACACCAACATGCTCCCCATCTTCATTACAACTCATTATCTTCTCTCTTGACATGTAGCAATGAAGACAAACTTGTTGCAAGTCAAAGTCTCTCTCAAATTTCAAACTGCATTGCCACAAATTTTATAGATGAATCCATGCTAAATTCCTATGCATGCTAAATATCTCAGAAATTTTAAATCTCAGTCAAATTGCATGTTACTAATGAGTTTTAATAAAGAATTTTTTTTGGTTGATTAATTTCTCCACATACATTAATATAATCATCCATTGTAGGCATTTGAGATTGTGATAAGTGTTGTCATACAGAAACTTGAGATAGTGTATGGCTATAATTATGAGGGATGCCTATTTTGTGACAAGAAACCCTCATACATCAATGGCAAACTAAATTGTAAAGGTTGTCAAAAAGCTATTAGTATAACATTAGTATAACTAAGACTAAGTACGTATGATACATCGTTTAAGGTGCATGTAGTTATTTAGTTCTTTTCTTTATTGTCATTACATGTTTGATTGTGTGGGTCATAAATATTTAGGTTTGAAGTACACTACAAGGTGGATGATTCAACTGGAAAATGTTCTCTTATGTTTTTCAACCGGTGTGCATTTCAATTGTTCAACTGTGATGCATTTGACCTTAAGGAGAAAATGGAGAAGGTATCACATGCCAAGCTTTTGTAATAGTGCACATGCCCTTCAAAACATTTATCTTCATATAATATATCAAATCCATTATTCTAACAGGAAGGAAGATCACACAAATTCCCACCTAATTTGCATAGGAAAAGAGATTGTGGTCAGATTGAAACTAAAAGATTTTAATATTAATAATCCAAAAGCAACATGGATATAACACAAGTTTGTGTTCATGATGAGATAGTTCATAAATTTATATACTTCAAAGAACAGGATGACATCCTTTCTCCCTTAGACGTATTGGTCAACAATATTGTCATTTCGAAGTTAAACATTTAATTGTATCATCACCTTTAGTTAATTACCAACAAAACTCTATGAAATGCAGAATCCTCCAATTGAATCTTGTGCTTCAAGGTCATCTACAAAAATAACTCTAGTTGATACAAAAACAGTAGAAGATGATATTCCAATTTCTGATCTGGTCACTCCCAAGGACAAAGCTATGAAAAGGAAAAATGTTTTGAAATGATAGGATGTCAAAGTTTGGGCTTAGGGGACATTTTAACTACTAATCTTAGCTGCACAAAGCCAATGAAGCACATCAAAAAAAGAAGATTGAATTGTGTAAGAACCACTCTTTTTTCTATTGATTTTAGTCATTTCATCTTACTTTATGCTTTTCTTCCAAAGTTTATGGTTTATAATGTATTAACTTTAGACTAAGAAAGCCTACCTTGACATTTTACAATGGTGGATTTATGAATGTTTTCACAAAGATATCTCTGTCTCGCTTTCCTCTATCTTTCCTTGTCTTATTCTCCCTCTTTCCCTTCCATCCCTATAAGAAATAGGAATGAAAGTCAAGATAATCAACACAAGATCTCAAACCCCAAAACATGAAGGTCCATATAAACCTCTTTAGCCCTTGTAATAGAGATTTTGATAATACCATATGCCACACAAGTTGAAGAAAACCTTCATAGAATAAGTTTGAACTAAATGAGATTACAAGCACACCAATGACAATATTACATTCATTAATGTCTCCTATTTCTTCTCTATAAGCATGTTACTCTTAATATGCTCATCCCTTTATGGCATTTGTGTTAGCAACTCAATAGTTCTCATTTAGAACCTCATTTTCCTCCAAATTTGAGCCAAACATTTATTCATACTATTTCAATAAATACTCGCTCTTCATAATATCTTATATGCATTCATGAAATAATATAACAACTCAAACTAGTAAGATAATAAGTTGGAAAGACCATTATGCCAATATGGAGATCTCTTGTGCCAAAACTCTTTATGGAGAATTTCTTTACCATCAACACACAATAACCTTCATGGAGAATATCTTAGTGTCTCTAACAAACTAAAAGAGATAACAATAAATAATGTTGCAATGTCAACACCAGCAAGGTTTACATAAATATTGTATGAGGCAACTAGCTATCACTTGTAAGTGTATGTTTACCAATGTAAATCATACTATTATGGATTTCGTATCACTAATGCCTACCTATAGGCAAAGACATTAGTATAGCATAAATCTTTATACACTAAATTGTGAGCCTAAAACGGATTTATATTCCCCAAGTACCTGTGGGTAAAGATTAATCGTAATCACATATTTATTTTTTTTTCCTTGGTGGAAATGAGGGGCCAGTGCCCATTCTTCTATATTATTATTCTATGTGGGAAGAATATTCCCACAAAATCATCATACAACAGTTTTGTAAGTCTCTTAGGTGTCTTTATAAAAACAGTAGCCACTTTTTCTAAATCAAAACTACAATTAGCAAGAAAGTCAGCACAGAAGTTGCCTTCCCTATATACATGGTTTATATGTATCTGTTCAAACATTCCTAATTCTATTAAAGATGTCTACAATAGATCTAGAGTCACATTCCAAGATTAGATGGTTAATACCTGATTTCCTTGCTAGTTGAAGACCTATGATGGCACCCTGTATTTCAGCTTTAATAGTAGAGCACATTCCCAATTTCCTTGACAATCCACAAATCCACCTGGTGTCCAGATCCCTTACTAAACCTCGACAACCTGTCATGCCATTGCTTCCTTTTGAAGCACCATCAACGTTGAGCTTCGCCCAACCTCTCATTGTTGCCACCCAGCTTATATTTCTCTCTTGCCTTCTGTGTTTCATGCCATTCCACTGATCGTTAGCTCTGATAACCTCATCTATATATTTACCAATTACCATACTAGGTTGATCTGGGAAAGCAAAGGCTTCCTCAAACATACCCTTGTTTCTCCAACCCCATAAGAACTAGCACACTAGAGCGAACACTGTAACTCTCTTTACATCTTTCCTCATTATATTCGACCGATACCACTCTTTATTTTGCAGTGAGTAAAACTCTGATTCATAATTTTGGGCCCTCATTTGCCTCCATACTTCTTTTGCCACATTGCAATCCTACAGTACATGCATTCTGGTTTCAATTTCCTCATTACATTTAACCATAATCGATATTGCAAGACTATATGTTCTAGTTTGTCACTTGTTCAGTAGGTAATGGATGTGTTTTTTTGCGTATATAGGAACTGCATCAAATTTTGACTCAAGTTCTTCTCAAACAAAAGATTTTGATCCAACTAGGTGGGAGCTTGCCCTCATCACCACTCCGAGTAACAACATTTCTTTAGTTAATGAGAGCAAGTTGGTAAGTCTTTCATGCGTCCTTTGAGGGACATTATCATATCAACACATGTCCAAAATTTTAAGCAACAATATTCTTACTATTCTTTTTGGCGTCCGTGATTGTTAGGTTAGTGGATTGGACACGCTCATGCTGAGTAGCTTATATAATGAAGTCGCATATAGATATGCAAATCAGCAGGCAATGTATGGAGCACCTGCCCCGAATCCATTTGAATTGCAAGATCCTTTTGCTCTATCAACCAACATCCCTCCACCACCGGCTGTCCAAATGGTTGCCATGGCTTAGTCACAAGCAAACTCGTTTGGTCCTCACACACATTATCAGCCTCAGCA
The DNA here is from genome assembly GCA_006871305.1 of Vachellia collinsii. Lineage (NCBI taxonomy): Eukaryota > Viridiplantae > Streptophyta > Magnoliopsida > Fabales > Fabaceae > Vachellia > Vachellia collinsii. The sequence goes on from QFDD01001000.1 coordinate 11,685, forward strand.
ACAACATATGTTGATGAACCCAACCAATCTTTTTGGTGATGCAGTTAGCTATAGGGCATTTCCTGTGAATCCTGTTTCACACCAACAAAATAACAATCCATTTGTAAGCACATACTTTAGACCACTTTCTTTTTCCTTTTTCCCAGGGAGGTGTAAAATATTTAATCATTGAAGTTGGTTTTGGCGTGTGAATAAAATGTCACCTAGATCTTACTTCTTTGCTGGTGGATTGATAATTTTTGGAATGGATATATATATGCTTGTTTTCCTTGTAAAGATTTCAATCAACATTGAGAATGTAATAATTGTTTGATAATACATGTTAAATATTTAATTACAATTGATGCCTTTAAATCTTCACATGATGTTTTGTTGGTTAAAAAAATTAAAATGCATGCACACAAGTAAGGATGATGTGGCTAGTCCTTAACTTCACACGCCTATCACAAAGACATCTACATTGGGTATATCAATTGTACATTTAACCAAAATCGATATTACAAGATTATATGTGATTGACTATGCATACGACATGTGTACGAGGATGTTGTGGCTACTCTTTAAACAAATAATGTATGCAAATCACCAATATCATTTATGTACAATTAAATTCCATATATATATATACACAATATCAATGAGACATTAAACAAATTAATTCAATCAAGTAGATCCCTTCATGAATGAATTAAATTTATTTACCCTATTCAAATGGATATTTTAGAAATCCATATGTAATTATTTATGCATGCAACAAATAAGAGGATCCTACGACAACTCCTCAATAGGACATGATAATTACAAATATCAATCACGTGCATTGAAACTCCACATATACACAACTTTAATGGAGAATTCAACTAATTAATTTAATCAATAGAAGTGACTAAAGAACAAAAATTAAATTCTCCTTGGATTGAAATAAAACTCCTCATTGATTATAGTTGATGTTCCAAATCCATATGTGATTATCTATGCATGCAAGATAGAGGATGTTATGGCTATTTCCCAACATTGCATACTCATCACAAATATCAACCATATGCAATTGAATCCCTTAATATGCATAATCCTTAATGAGAATTTAATCGATGTTTAAACCAAAATATTAAATTCTCCCAATATTTTGTCTCTATACAATTGTTTAAAGTTTAATTTCACCACATTTCAATTCAAACACAATTTGCAGAATTTAAATAGCTAAATAATTACAAAAGGTAATTATCCAAGACTTTTCGCAATTAAACAACATACAAAAAGTAATCCTGCAAACTTTCCTGAATATGAAAATGAATGAAATCAAAATTTCCCTTAATTTAAACAATTCAAAAGGGCACATAAAATAAAATAGCATTTGATTAAATAAATCATGCATGCGAAAAGCACAACTAAACTTAAGTATTTAATCAAATATTTAACCTATGGCAACTAAAAAAAAATTGCGAAGCAATTTAGGCACAAAAATAGAGTTAAAAGAACTTTATTTAGCCTAAAATATTTTTCTGGAATATTCTACAAATGGCTCAAATGAAAAACAGTTAAATTGAGCCTAATAGAAAATTATGGATTATACTGAAATAACCATATGTGCACATCTTTATTGAGAATTTAAAATTCCCCCTCTTTCTCGCATCTAAACATTGTTTAAAAAATCAACTATAGCATATTTCACTCAAATAAAATACTTGTAAAGTCCAAATTTGTGAAATAGAAAAATGTTAAATTTCTTTAATTTTAAACAATCAAATGATGCAAAAAGAAATTAAATCCTAATAAACAATTAACAAATGAAATTTGTTTAAATGACATCTCTTTTGACATGTATAAGTTCCGGATGTCAAAACAATTTGACTCAAATATTTGTCTAACTAAAATAAATGTCTAATAACTATATATCGAAGCCCAAATGCATCTAGAATAAAATAGAGCCCGAATAGGAATAAAAACATGGTAGGCCCAAAATAATTTCCAAACAGAGCCCATATATATTCTTAAAAGAAACCATTTTTATCAGCCCAGTTCATGTAGCCCAACAAATTTCATTTTCTTCATTCTGACCAAAAGACGAGGCCTAATGCAGACCCATACACGTTCAGCCCAATTCTCCATATAAGTGAAATGCTGTGTTTCACGTAGTCCAAAATGACGTAGTCCGCCCTCATGGGGAATGGCTATCCACTAGACACGAAAGGATGGTGTTTTGGTTGGATCCAAAACTTTGCGTTTCAGTCATTCTCCAGCTAACCGAACCCTAAATACCCGATTGATCCCAATGCGTGACCCGGTTCCTTTCCTCCTCGCGGCGGCCTACCTGGTTTTTCCAGGTGATCCTTCCCGGCGATGATGAGAAGCTTCTCGACGGCCATAGGAGCGTTTTCAACGACTGTTTGGGGTCCGATGAAGGCTCTCAGTGACACTCACAAAAAGGATCTAATTAGCTAATGACGATATAAATCAGAGCAACTCAGCTCTTCATTACCGGTGACCCTCTTCCCAATCGAAGGCCATTATTCCCGATCGGCAAGCTCAAAATTGAGAAGCCATATATATACACACAGCAAGCACGAATTGAATAACAAGATTAGAAGACACAAATGAAAAATCACAGATTAACATATGAATGTTATGAATATGAAGGAAAAAAGATAGAGAAAATAGAAAAAAAGCCTGGAGCAATGGAAATAGCTCTTATTAATTATCTTCAGGATGTGTAGTACATATCTAGTGCCTTACATTTATGGGCAAGGATTTACAATATCAAAGATTACATAAGATATTAAGGGGATACATAATCGAGGATAATGGGAGATATGGACATCCACATAACAATATTTATAACACTCCCCCATGGATGTCCATGACTAAACATAAGCCTCCTTAAAAAACATCAACTAATAAAAACCCAATGGAACAAAAACTAGTAGAAGAAAAAAGAGTACATAGTTTATTAATACACTTCCCAATGCTGCCTCATTAAAAACCTTTCTAGGAAAACCCAGTGGGACAAAACCTAGATAAGGAAAAAAGAGTACAGCGTGTATCAACTCCCCCTCTTAACCACATCACTCAATATTTTTTGAGTTTGTGAAGTCAAATGTTTATAGCATAAAATGACTTAATGAACAAATCTGCTGAATTTTCATTGGGACGATTTTGTGGGATGATAGTTTCAATTCCTTTTGGAAGGTCATGAGTAAAGAAAACTTTAGTGAAATAAGCTTTGCTCCATCACCCTTTGTACAGTTGTACTTACACATGTAAACAAGTATACTAAGCAGCATCTGAATAAATGATCATTCATACTTAGATATATCTAAGCATAATAACCTTATACTCATAATACCTCTGAGATAATGAAGAATATATTTCACTCTATTCTACTGTATTTATAATGTTGAAGAACTATGTCTTGCTAATAGATTAGCGACAAATGATCTGTCGGGGCATGTCATATTAGCAAGGTACCCAAACAGCACTTAAGTAGGGTGCTTCCGGACCATGTAGTTCTTCATCTTCTTCATCGCTAATTTCTCAAGGTCTAAAGAGGTTTTTATCAATCTACAGAGATTTCACAATCATTTAGTTTCATAATGAAAATGACTTATTTGAGAAAAATTGTTATAGAACATTCATTTCAAAATTTCTCTACAAACAATCATTTGCCTTTTGGAACTCTTCAGGAGTTTCAATGATGTTGATATCATCAACATAGACAACAATAAAGGCAAACTTACACAAGTTTTCATTAAAATCCGCATTGATTGCTTTAAGCCATTTAAAGACTTGTCTAACTGAATTTGGTATTGTTCTCGAGAATTTGCATTTGGTGCTTCTGGCATCTTGAGTCCTTCAGGGACTTTCCCATAAATGTTACTGTCAAGTGTGTCATGTGAATGTATAGTCATGACATTTATAAGACCCAAGTCAAGCCTTTTGTTTACTGCTGGGTTAATTAAATAACAAAAAGTAATCATATCCACTACTAGTAGATGTATTTCTTCTCAACTTATACAAGATCTTTTTGTAAAGCACTAGGTTATAAGACGTGCCATATATCTTATAACTTCACCTTTTTCATTTATCTTTCATACAAATACCCATTTATATTCAATCGGCTTTACATCTGTCAGTGTAAGGACTACAAGTCCTAAAACTTTTCGTTTTTCAATGACAGTAATTTTTACATTAATAGCTTACATCCATATGGCCAATTCTTTTTTTATTGGCACTCAACAATGGATATTGGCTCATGATCCTCATCTTTCATTACATCATATGCTATTTTATAAACAATAATGTCATCAACGTTGACTCTGTTTTGATCCCATCGGAGTCCATAATTTATTGAGATCTCAATATTTTCAAATTTGTCAGGTACCTGAGTCTCTTTTGGGACTACAACATTCTCTTCTGGAGAAAATAACTCTTCATGAGTTGACTCTTCTAGAGCAAGTAAATTTTCATGATTAACCTTGACTTTACCATCTATGTTCTTAGCTCCTTTTCTCTTGCAAGGATTTTAATGTTTTAAACCGATGGGTCTTTCATGCTTCAGGCATTTAGATTCATTCATAATATATTGTCCTTCTGGGACATTCATTCTTATAGGAGCACTTAGCAGCTAGGATATGTGATTTTATCATTCACTTTGGGTCAATAATGCTTCAGGTATTTGGTTAGCTAAATTCTGTGAATGAATTATCCTTTGAATTTTCTGTGCACATTTATGAGGATCAAACAAAGCCAATGATAATTCATTCAAGCTAATCTTTTTACCCAACTGCTTATTTTCTCCCCCTGATGCTGGAAAAGGTAATTTATCAAATGACACTTGGCAAATCATGTCGTAAAATTCATAATTAGCATATATTAACATCCTACTTTAAAGACCCATTTTGGTGTGTTGTGGTAGTTTTACAGGCACATATTCTACACACCCAAAAGTAGAAAATATTAGGTTCTTGATCAAAAACCTTTGCAACGGGGAAAACTTTCGATAATTTGTTGACTTCATGCGAATTAATAATGCTACATGCAAAATGGCTAGTCCCTAAGCAGAATATGGGAGATTATTCCTCATGTAAAAGGTTGCAACCATTTAATCAATTATTCTGCTAGTCCATTTTGCATATGAACATGAATTATAAAATGTTTCAACATCAATTTCAAGGGATATGAAATCCTTATTAAGGCTAGTGAAGTAAATTCACTAATACTATCAAGATGTAGTTTCTTGATTGGATAATCAAGATTATGTGCTCTTAACCATATTCGTTGAGCAAGGAATCTTGCAAACTCTAGGTTGCAAGAAGATAATAAGAAAACGTCGAACCATTTAGTTGATGCATCAATTAAAACCATATGGTAACTAAATGGTTCCCTATGTGAGTTTATCATCTCACAATTATCCTGTATCCATTTTAAGAATGTAAGAGGCTTCATTGTATTTAACTTTATGACGGCCTAATAATATATTTTCCTTTGGAACATGCAGCACATGAGAAATAGTGACATCTATTTACACTTCAGGGTATGTCCACATTTATTCTCAAACATTTTTCGCATCATAATTGAACCAAGATGGTCTAACCGGTTATGTCAAACATTGAATTCATTGATAAACTTCTGGTTTACCTTGTCAAGCTGTTGGCTTATATTACTTAACTACTTATTTGTATTAGTAAACTTCTGGTTTACCTTGTCAAGCTACTGACTTGTTTACTTAACTTCTAGTTTACTATCTCATGCAAAACATTGAATTAATCAATAAACTTCTAGTTTATTGTCATATGCTTTCAACTATACTTATGTATAGCTAGACGAATAATGGAGGAAAATTTTATAATATATATTTTCTTCAAAAATTGAATTCTGCTTATTCAGGTAACATAATATTGGCTCTTCTAGAGTCTTCAATGCATATCTAATTTATTTATTATGCCCACATGTTGCCCTCCAATGCATAATATTGCCTCTTCCGGGATACACCTCTGAGCGCCTTGGCCGGACTGATAGGTTTTTTGCGCCGAGGGAGAGAGGGAAATCTCTTGCTAGGTCCTATTATTTTCGTCAAGGGTTGTCCTCAACCCACGGTTTTCTGTTAGGGGAGGTATGTTCAAAGACGTTCCATAATAAGGGGAGAGCAATTGACATGAATGGCTTGATTACTAAGCAACCAATTATGTAGACAAACTGATGATTTGTCTCCCGATGATCTGTTGTTGTATACGTCAGGCTAACCTTCGTCTTAGCCCTTTTAATGGTTCTCATCAGTTTTTCCTCACTTTAGGTGGGAATTAGAATCACTACGATTCCGACCATGCCACGCTCGTGGTTGTTGTCTCATTCACTATCTCGACTACCACCATTATTAGATATTCACTTCTAGGAATAAAGTCGAGCCAATTGGATGGATTCGTGAATTTTCAACGAAAAACTCATTGTTCTATTCAGCTATGAGAAAGGAAGAAATTATAGAAGAAAATTGGTTGTCATATTTCTTAAAACTTCTCTCCCTACCTTACTAAAATAGGAGAAAATTGAATGCATGAAACATAGCTGAGTTATTCTCGCTTACAAACTTGAAGTTTGTAAACGCAAATGCATCCATTAATAATGGGCTCTTGAAAGGATAACCAACTTCTCGTGGTTATACCTTTCATTTAAAATGTTCCAAAGAATAAGTGGTCTTTTATGTATCCAATATAGAGGATTCTATAGCTATTCCCCAAGATTGTATACTAAAAACAAATATCAATTGTATACAATTGAATTAAAAATATGCATATCCTTTGTGAGAATTTAATCAATTGATTTAAATTCTCTCACTATTCCATGCACCTATATAATAATTTATTTCTCCATATTTCAATTTAAATGGAACTTTGCATAATTCCAGCAATTAAATAATTGCAAAATTTAACAATTAAAACATCCACCAATTGGATACCATGCAGAAATAATTTTGCAATTGAATAATACGCATCATGAGGTCCCATAGAAACAGCTTTGCATATATATGACAATAATTAATAGCATAAGGTTCCACCTCAAAAACTTTGCATATAACACGGCCATTGACAAAGGGGGGAAAAACAAATTGCATAACATGCAATTACGTATTTTTATCTAAATATCGTTCAACCACTAGGTATCTGAATAAATGTTCTTTCTTAGAACCAGTTAGTTTGCAAAGCTTACAAAACTAATATCCTTACTCTTTTCATGAGTATCGCTCTAAGGCTCAATAAATAAGAAACCCAAGCGTTAGCCCAATACATATGTTTTCTGGAAGGGGATTACCATTTTTTTTCCTTGGCCCAAACGTAGAAAAAAAAGCTTTTCCCTCGGCCCAATTTTTACATCCCAATTGGAGATTGTTTTTCAGGTCCAAAAAGATGGTCCAAAGTGATTTCAGAAAAGGGGCTTTTATTTTTTTTCTTTAAATTGACCCAATACTACACGGCCCAAAGCACTCCCATCCTTCTTTAGTGCGTTTTGGCCCAACCAGCCAATGGACCCCTAGAACCTGACCCATGACTTTACTTCCAGGCAGCCGTCAGCGTTGCTGTGACCATATTAACCGGTGACCACAAGTGGCTTCTCCGGTGTTATCTGTTCTCAATTTTCGGTGATTTCTTCAGCAGTAAACACGAAAAAAGCGATTTTCGACACAATCTTCTAAAAATCCAGAACATATTATTTTGAAAATAAGGAAACAAACGAAAACAAACTCGGCGAATTTCACAGCGTTGAAACTTGTTATCCGGTGAGTTCAATGGCGGTAAGCACACACAATCAAGAAATTGAAAAATTCACATGTGTAGTTTTTTAAAAAGAATATTGCTGACAATCAAGGGGATTCGTTAAAAATTCACGAATCCATCCAAAAGTTCTAAAAATAAAAACAAAATCCGCCATGTTTTCCAGGTGGCTTTTTCCGGCGAAAAACCATTATTGCCGATGGGCAAAAAGCTTGAAATTGTTAAAGCACTTGTATATACAGCAAGCACAGGTTCGTACATATTCAAGCATAACTAAAGAACAAATCAAGATCGAAGTTGGGAGAAGTAGGATTTGACGGGGTTCAAGCATGAATTTCCAAATATTTTAATCAAACAAAACAGGTTCTTTTTTTTTTTTTGGACAAAATCAAACAAAACAGGTTCAAGCATAAATTTCATACACATTCAGTTTTGCAGATTCGCATAATGATCAACTTTTTCTAAAGCAGTGAACAATCCATAAATTGAAGTTCAAAAAGGAGATCAGAAGCATAAGCAGATACCCGTAAGTTTCAAAATTCAGTTTCGAAACGGCGAAACTTGCATGCCATGGATATTATAGATATTACAGAAGCCAATAGTTCCAGAAAGATGGGGGAAAATCCAATCTCAAATGCCTCTTAAAATTCTGCCATGCGTCATGTTTACTACCTACTATTTTTCTTATTGTTGTAAATTGAAGATGCACAATGTGTATATAACATCTTACATAGAAATACAAAAGTGGATCATACCTGATTAGAGAATTCGAATCTAACTCACGCTTGGTTAGAGCTCGTGCTGATAACGTGTTATGAATATGAAAGAAAACAGATAGAGAAAATAGAGAAAAAGCCTGGAGCAATGGAAATAGCTCTTATTCATTATCTTCAGGATGTGTAGTACATATCTAGTGCCTTACATTTATAGGCAAAGATTTACAATATCAAAGATTATATAAGATACTAAGGGGATACATAATCAGGAATAATGGGAGATATGGACATCCACATAACAATATTTATAACAATGAATACTTTCTGTTAAGGAAAAATTTGACACTGCGAGCATGGTAAATCACAGATTAACATGTGTGTGTGTGTCCCGATGAGCACGTTGAAAGGATTCATAAACATGCAAACATTCAAGATTTGCATAAGACAATCAAAATTACAAGTTTTTCGCAAATCTCCTTTTATCTTTACCAAAAGAAAAAATTTCATCCTTCCCCATGGGATTAAGAAAATTTGGATCTCATCCCACCCTAGATGGAAAGAAAAAGAAGGCAAGAGCAACCAAGCTTAGATACCACATGTAAGATCAAGATCATAATTAATTAAGACAAATATTATATTTATGAGCTATTTTTAATTGACACACAAAGCAGCGAAATTAATATTATCTCTCACAATTGCTTTATCTTTTTAGTTTGGGATTCAAGATCAATCATGGGAAAAATATACTTGTATAATAGATAACAAGTCAGTATATATAACTTAGAATATAACTCATAGGATGACAAATCTCTTCTGACTAGATGTCAACTCAGTGATTGCAACCGGGGATATAGTTATAATCAGACAGGGAATTTTAAGAGTAATTATAAATTATCGTTAAGTTTAATTTGCTGCACCTACCATCAGAGATCAACTTTTTATAAAAATGACTAGAGTTACCTTATCTGAGCTCAACCCAATGATTATGTACTACACTCAGAATATTTTATTAATTCCTTAATTAATATGTTAAGTAACTATATATATTATAATAAAATATCTTACACAAACTGCCAAGACACCAAGCCAACTTGAATAAAGACTTGTGCTTTACTTGTTATTATTTGCATACACATGTTTGATGAAGACAATAGAACAAAAGATGAGCTGCGATGCATGTGATTGAACCGGTCGATATTGAAAGCGACAAAAACGACGCATTTAACAGAAAAGTATATTATATATTTATTTATGGGTCCTTAGTTGTAAAAATACCCTTAAATAATAAAAAACGGGAACAAAAATATTATTACCTTGTAAAAGTACATAGTGTTAGCAGTATTTTGCTAAAAATTTATAGATATTTTTACTCGTGAATCCTTTTTTGTTTTTTTAAATGTCACCACATGATCGAAATTGGATCATTTTCATTTATACGTATATATCTATAGAGAGGCAATATAATAATGTCCACTCCTCTATCGGTGGCCTTTGAATAAACAACACATTATTCGGATAACAGTACTCTTGAGGAGCCCAATGAAGAAGGCGCTCTCACCAATCTTCCTGATGTGGATTTTCCTGCAGGTGCTTGCAGATCTGAGCAGGGCAACTCCAGCAGGGAACGTCAACAACAGCGTCATCGGCGTCACCACTGCATGCGGCGGCTCAGCCAACTGCCTCATCGGCGACGACATTGACGACGATGATGGGTTGCTGCTAATTAATTCTCATGTGGCCAGAATGCTTTCCGATTCGTCCAAGACTGGGGACACAGGGAACAAGAACAAGCCTGCTGTGTTTTGCACTCCAAATGACAAATACACAAACTGCCTTCGCTTATCAAGTTCAGATGGTAAGGAAGAAACATGTAGCCCCTACAAACGAAATTGTTGAGTTTACATGTTTTGTGAAGGTTTTTGTTTATATGTTTTAGTATTTCACTGATTAATTATGGTTTGATCAGTGATTTCAAGTTTAACTGGGATGTGAAGTAGTTTCTATTTTGTAAGATTTACTTCTTATGGTTTCCTCCTTCTGTATTTGTGGGTCTGTATCGCTTACTTGTATTAATTCCCAGTGGAATATTCGAATGGAATAAACTTCATTCTGCCTAGATTTGCTTCCACTGGTCATTTTCATCATTAATGATAACTTTTTGGGGTTCACTTTATAACAATTCAGTGAAGTATGTCTCACTAATAAATGCTTGTAGTCCTTGATTGATCTATGAGTGCGTCAATTATTCTCTCCTGAGTGAGAGCCCACTTTAATTTATGAATCATGATTAATAATGATTGCGTTTAGCTGGTTTTATAGAGAAAAGTGACAAAAGTAAGTTTAAAAAGTAGAATTTTGTAATTCGTACAAGTAGAATGAAATTACCGTATAGAAAATTATGATTTCTACCTAAAAAATAGTGGTTTATTTAGGAAGTAACAAATTCTAGGTTTTAAACCTTGGTTTCACAGAATCCGAGGTAAGTATATGAGAGTTTTATCTCGGCTTGCGTAAAAGTGATTTTGGGAATTGATTCCCAAACAAACCAGGATCATGGAGAAAAAAGAGTTTCACATATCTCAACCATGGCTTCAAATAAGTTATGAAAATTCCCTTTTAGTTGGCAAAACAAAAAACAAAAGAAAAAAATCCACTTTTTTTTATGGTGAAAAGAAAATCCACTTTTAAAAGCAATATTTTTGGCTGTTGGCATATTAATGATAGTTTTAGGTGTGCATTGTCAAAATTACCTTTGCAAACCTTGAACGCATCTTGTATGCCCCAAAAAATGATTTTGGGCTCAACCAGCCCATTTGACCACGATGGTCCAATTGTCAACGATAATCTAAGACGAGACCCAATAACAATCCCTACGATCAAGACTTGCCAGGAGCCTCACGTTTGTGACCAGCGTCAACGATTGTCGACCCAGCGACACAAACGTTCGTCCCCTAGTCTGCAACCGCCTCACGACCCCATGAATGTCGGACCAGACCGTTGTGATCCCCGGATTCAGCACCCATGCTGCCTAAATCTACAGAACCATACCGCAACTGATCAACGGCTAGCACACCATAAAATTATAAATATATACATATTAATTATAAATTATAAATATATATACATATTAATTATAATATATTTCTGAATCACTTTTTTCTTGTGAAATTACTAAAAAGGACCTAATGTAATTGCATAAGAACAAAATTTCATTTATATTTTTGTTTAAATTTTTTTGTATCATAAAAAATATATGTCGGTAGGAATGGAATGTTAAAAAAAATAAAATAGATGTATTTGTAACATGGCTTATAATTTTAACAAAGGTATTTATAGGCCTAATTGTTTTTCCCCCAAAAAATCTGTATTCATATTATTTAATGATAAAAGAGTCTACAAAAATGGAGAACAAGAGTGAAGACAGGGGAAGAACCGAAGAAGTAGGGTATTTTTGGTAATGACGGCAACAACCACGGAAGAAGAAAACAACACTTCCAAAATTTTCACATATTTGATTATTCAAAAGTTTTATAGGTAAAAAGTGCTTCTTCTTCTTTTTTAACATTCCCTAAACGGACAAGGACGAATTTCAAAACCATTGTTTTGATAAGCGACCCAAACACTCATCTAGGTGTGGTTCCAAATTTTAAAATATAATTATTGCTTATTTCCGATAATACGGCATTCAGATGAAATGTTTTAAACAATGGAGAATAAGGGCCCCACTTGTTACAAATAGTCTATTTTAATGGAAAGGAAGCAAATAGAATTGAATGGGATGTAATGGAATATAATGAAAAATTTTTAATGCTGACATGTGTTGGTACATTGAAATATAAAATGGTTTGATTAGAAAATTTATATTTGATTGGTTGAAGGGGATGGTAAAATTGATTGGAAAAATAAGGAAATGATCATATTACCCTTAATAAAATGTATAATAATAATAATTCCAGTTATTAAAAACTAAAACTTTTATGCATGAAAATAAAATAAGTAAAGACATAAATTAGGACAAAACATTAAATAAATAAATGTAAATATTCAGTAATTAAAAAATAATTTTTAGGAAAAAAATAAAAACTAAAAAATTTCAGCTATTGCCATATTTGATTTTGTAAACGGAATTCGGATTTTTTGTGTGTTGCTTTGCTTCCACAATCAGATGGGCTCACTAGCCTTCACTCTTTTCACGTGAGAGAAAAAAACCTCCTTTCATCTTCCTCATCGGTAAAAACTCAATGAAAGTTTGAGATCTACATCCTCATATGAACATTTCTAACAAAATAAAAAGGGTTAATATCATTTTTAATCCATCAAATTTAAATATATAGTTTTGGTCTATATAGTCTTATAAATATTTGTATGTTTAACGGTGTTAATTATCACCGTTAAGTGTAAAAATTACAACCAAAAGTTATTGAAAGTATAGGAATTAAAATTAAAATCTTTTGTCCCTATTCTTTTGATCAATTTTAATTTTAATCCCTATGCTTTTAACGGATTTTGGTTTTAGTCCCTACATTCAACAATATTAATTAACACCGTTAAACATCCAAATCTTAATAAAACTATAGAGACCAAAACCATATATTTAAAACTTGAGGGATCAAAACCAAAATTCATACAAATTTAAGGACAAAAAATGATATTAACCCAAAGGAAAATCGTATATGCATTTCACAGCAAATAAGCAAATCAAAATCTAAATTTTTTTTGAGTTTGGCAAAAAAAAAATCTAATTTAAAAAAAAAAAGGCCAAAGAAATAGAATCTTCAATGGAGTTACTGTGGCTGAAGAGAAACATAATATAAAGGAAGAAATTTGAGCTGTGATCACCGTAGTTGGGGTGGAAAGAATAAGACGACGCCTGGCTTGCTTTACACAGATCTATTGAATGAATAACAAACAGCGCCGTCGCTAAAGAAGTTGAATCAGCAGGATGCAGCGAATAAGATGAAGAAAGCATAGCATGGAGGAAGAAGATGAATGTGCTTCATGTTAATTTCATATCCTTGTAAACACTACAAAAAAACATCAAATTAACCACAGAATTTGACACGGAATTATCGACGAAATTGTGGTTTGCTACGGAATTTCCGACAGAATTTGCACGGAATGACTTTTCGACGGAATTCGTTCTGTGACAAATTTCACCGTCACAATACATTTACCGACGGAATATTCCGTAGGAAAATTTGCCACGGAAATTTCTGTGGCAAAGTTTGCCAAGGAATATTCCGTCGGAAATTTTGCCACGGAATTTTTCGTGGCAAATTTCTTTTTTTAAAATAAATAATAATGCCACGTGTCACCGCCGCCAGCCGCCACCTCACCGGAGCCCGTGCCACGTGGCACCTCCGTCAGTTGCCACCTCACAGCTAGGCCCTGTCATGTGTCACCTCCTGCAGCCGCCACGTGTCACCACCTGATAAATTCTCAATTTTGCCTCCTCCAGGATTCGAACTCCTAACCATCTATGCACACGCGTGATCCCTTGCCAGTTGAGCTGCGAGAACCTTGTATTTTCTAAACGCATATTTAAATATATATAATATTATACTGCATAATAAATTATTTATATATAATATTTATATGATTATTAATTTCATAATTTTTATTATTTTAAAATATTAATTTTAATATAAAATTATTACAAATAAAATAAATATTATTTCTAATATTGTTATATTTAATATTGATTTTAATTTATATATTAATTAAGATTTAATAGTAAATAATAATACAATAAATAATAATAATAATAAATATAAAATTGAAATTAATAAAAATTATTACAAATAAAATAAATATTATTTCTAATATTTTCATATTTAATATTTATTTTAATTAACATATTACTTAAGATTTAATATTAAATAATAATAAAAAATAAGAATAAAAAATAAAAAATAAAAAATTAAAATTAATAATTAATTAATAAAATTATAATTATTATAATAAATAAATAAATAAATAATAATTAAATTTGCCACGGAAAATTTCCGAAGGAAATTCCGTCGGAAATTGCCACAGAATATTTTTCCGTGGCTAATTCCATAGCTAATTTTGCCACGAAAAATTTCCGTCGGAAATTGCCACGGAATATGTTTTCCGTGGCAAATCTTGCCACGGAAATTTTCGTCGGAAATGTTTCCAACGGAATTTTTGACTGATTTCTGACAAAATTAGCCACGGAATTAGCCGTCGAAAATAAGCTGTTTTTTAGTAGTGAAAATAGGTTTCCACCAAAGGTGGTGGGAAGAGGGCTTCCTAAGTGATTTACCACAGTTGGAAAATGATATCTTGCAAAAATGGTGCACCAAACATCTTTGAGAGATGGAAAATATGGGATTTTCCAATTGCATCCCAATTTTTCCTTGTACTAAAGAGGCCATAATGTGTTATTTAAAGAAAAGCAAAACTGCAGAATAGAAAATCTTACATTTTACATAAATTATTATCCGTTTTGAATTAGCAGTAAATGCTACTTTTTCAACACGATATACATTGTACAAGATAAGTATGTAAAAAAAAGTTTTATCTCGACTTTTGTAATATCCTGGATTTTGGGCCTTGAAGCTCAAGAATGAGCCAAGACGATATATGCTACCAAACCCAGCTAACCAATAGTCCTAAGAAATGTCTTACTAGACAAAATGATTCTAAAAAACTATGTAGCATTTGACTCTCTAGAATAAAGATCAAATGTTAAAGTAAGGTTAGCTAAGAGTCAAATAAAATAGTAAAAACTCTAAAGTCACATTATGTACCCATCACCTTGAACAGTGGCAAAAGTTAAATTTTCAAGAAGTTAATGTGATCATGGGCAATTAGGTATATTTCACTAGAATATAAGAAAATTGCCCAGAGACATAGAAGTGTAGAGAATAATTCCCTAAAATATATTTAAGGCAAAATTGAGATTAACGTAGCAGAAATTACGTCAAATTAAATTTTCGTTATTTATTGAATTTTGGCTAAATAAGGGGATATTACCAAAATATAATTATTAAAAATACTAATAGACTTCCAATAATTATTCAAGGATATGGGAAAATTATTTTAAAAATTATGTGAATTTATAAAAATTGTTTTAGGCTTAAGGAAGGAACAGTTTAGTCAAACGAAAGTGTAAAGACATTATAGTCCACAAAAAGGGTTTTTACTAAAAATTGCCAGAAGGACATTTTTGGAAAGAGTTTGAGCTTAGAAAAAATTAAGAAGTCTTTTTTCACCAAAAAAAAAATTAAGAAGTTTTCCCCTAATAAATGTAAATTTTTAATGATCTCACAATGATCAAATGATCAAAGAATCCTTAAAATGTATTTTCGAAAGAACAATTCCAAATTAAAGGTAACATGATAAAACCATAAAGTCACCAAAGTTTAAAAAGAGGTTCCCAAGCTATCCGCATGGCATGTTCACGTTAAAAGTTTAAAAGTAAGAAGAGTTTCTATCTATGTAGTAAAAATCCTCAGTAGAATGTTATTATATCAGATAGATGGACCCCACATGACTTTCCAATTTGATTCAATGTCTTGTAAGAGTCCAAAAGCTCTCCGAAATGCCTCATAAGTTGGTCAAAACAAGAAGAGGAGAGGAGAGGCCTCAAATGGAGGAGAGAGGAAGAGAAAAATAGAGAAAAAGGAAGAAGAACAAGTAAAATCAGTAAGTTTTAATGCTAAATCTTCCATTTAAACTAGTTTCTTATATTTAGACAACCTCTAATCTCTCAATCTCTTCTTGATTTGGTGTTCATGAAGAGAAAAGAGAAAATCTACACTTAAGCAGAGAGAGAAAGCGTGAATTTGATCATTTGGAAGAGGTAAATCTTAAAATTAAGTAGTCTCTGTGTTATTGTGATGATGATGATGGTTATATTTGTGATTCATCAATAGAAAAATATTTATCTAAATCGTTCTTTTTAAACCGCACCTAAAGTGTAAGATTTAGAAAAATAGCCGTGGCCTTTTTGTAATTTAGGTTTCAAATTTTAAAGCTTTGGTTTAGAAGAAAACTATTCACGGTTTAGAAAAGAACTATTTTTGGGTGCGGTTTAGAAGAAAACTATTGTGGTTTACAAACTTTTCTTTAGAAAAAAGATATTCTAAATTGCACCCCTTGGGTGCCGTTCAAAAGATGTTATAAAAAAACGAATTTCAAATTTGAGCCAGTCCAGACTTTGTTTTCTCTTCATCTTCCCTCTTTTCTCTTTTCATTCCTCTTTGCTTTCTCTCATCTCTCTTTGTTTTCTCTCATTCACCATGTCTTCACTCTTGCACCCATTCATTGTTCGTAGAACTCCGTCCGCCGTGATTGAGAGCTCAAGCCTATTCATCAAACTCCGTTGCAGTAGCCACCGGATCAAGAAGTCGAAGCCCTCGAGGAACTCAGTTGTAGTACCGTCGCCGTTGCTGTTTCTCTGCCATCGCACGAGCCAGGCCCCCCACCGAGATCATTCTGTTCACACGGCTTTGAAATTTTTTGGGTATATCTCTGCACCGTTTATATTTTGCGGCAGCACTATTCTGTTTTTCATTGTTTTGATTGAGTTCAATTTCGAGCAACAAGATCTCAAGGATTGGTTCTTCGACTCCTAAATTCCTAGCACAATTAGCTCTATCACTTTCTTGGCTCCCACATAGCAATAGCATCAGGAACTTTAGAATTCTTGCAAAGCAAAAATTTTATCATCCTTTTCTCCAAGCAACTGTCACATTAACCGCAGACTTCTTTCTCTTTTTCTTTTTAAATTTATCTACGATAGATGTCACAGATCAATTGTGTTAAAATTATAATAAAGTCTGAATTTTTCAAGAGAAATAACTAAAGGGAGGAACGTAGGTAGAAGCGAAGATGGGTTCACTTGTTTGAAACATCCTAGCGATGAATTATGTAATTTCCTCACTAAAATCAGTCTCTGGATTTTGAACCTCTAATGCTTTTGAAACAGAGGTAAATGTCCAATAGAGTTCATGAAATTAATCGATGTTAATGGATGGGTAAGTTTGCTTATATAGAACTTTACTTTTCAAAGAGAATCCGGTCAGTAAAATAAGTTACTAACTTTGATTTTAATGCTAAGGCTATGAAAACATACAAGTTATTGCTTTATATAAATGCGTACATGAGGTGAAAGACCTTGATGGATCACACCAAAGGTAAGCAGATGATGTTTGTTTGTAAATTTTTTAAATGAGAGCTTAGAATGAGAATTAGAGGATATGTGTTTTTTATGATTTTGCTAATGACTTGTTTCTTTTAGAGAGTTGTAGACAATCAAAGCTGTCCAACTTATGTGGCTTATATGTGCTAAGGCACATATTTAATGTCATCTCTTTAGGCATGACTGAGTTTACTCATGAGATACATATATTCTTCATTAATTTTTTATACAATTTAATGTTCTCATATTTTGGATTTAGATAATTAATTAATGATTTATGTGACTTTGATATCTCAGATGTTTGAATTTGCTGAATCCTTCCCATAAGAGGATATTGACTACATCTGTGAGCATTGGTATGAATATTTTCTTGAACTCTTACAACAATATTGAGCCTGTGTTGTTTATTTTTCTACTCTTGTATGTTCATTCATTCCATAGGTTTTGAACATTTCATTGTTTCTATGCTCTTATTAGCATTTTTATTTTTTTGTTTGGGTTGAGAAACTGTGTTACCAAATCTATGGTATTAAGTTTGTTGAGAAACTATGTTACTAAATCCATCACTACGAAACATGTTACCAAATCAGTGTAAATGTGTAAGTAAGAAGCTAAATTAAAATTGGGATTTTTGTATTTTGGTGAGTGTTGTCTGGAATTAGAATTTGGGTTGAAAGAAGAAATATTGAAATGGTATAAGATTTAACGTTCTCACTCTTTTTAGAAAATTTATGAAGTGTTAAAGTTTTATTTAATTGTTTTTTGTTGCTGGATTACTATTGTCACATATAATTTTGTAAAGAAAATATTTTTTGGTGAATTACTGTTGTAACTGCGCTTTTGTAAATGAAGTAATGAGGAAAACGTATTTTAAGTAAATTGCAGATATTAAAATTGGGGAGTTTAGAGAAAAACAACAGAATCTTTTTTTTTTTTTAAAAAAAATTAAACTACATATGGAAGACACGGTTTACAAAGCACACATCTCTAAACCGCATGGCTCACATGCGGTTTAGAAAGAACCCTTTCTAAACTGCAAGCCTTACATGATGTTTAGAAAGACAGATTTCTAAACCGCATGTGAGACATGCGATTTAGAAAGTTTGTGTTTCTAAACCGCACACATTACATGCGGTTTAGAAAGTGACATTAAGTTTAAGATTTTTAAAGTATTTATTATTTTTGATGTAGTTATTTAGATATGATTTTTTATGTTTTTGAGTAAGAAAATTGTATTGTACTAAAAGTAGTGTATTTAAAAAAAAACAAAAAAGGTGAACAGTGCAGCAGGCCTGTGGGCTAGCCCGTGGCATGACCTCTTGAGGGCCGGGTCTGGAAAAACATGAGAATGCCACTCTAGGCCCTACAGGGCCAGTACTAATTCCCTGCTATAGTTTCTCCAAGCTTTCAACCCTTAGATCCCAACAGAAGAAAAAGAATAGACAGACTTTAGCGAATATCATAGATTCCAAAGTGATGAGAGAGATGCGAAACGCTATCTCCTTCCAGTTATTCTTCTTCTTCCAACTCCTTTCCACCATCGCCCTTACCTCCTACACTCCTGATGATAATTTCTTGGTCAACTGCGGTAGCTCCGGCAACTCTACTTCTTTAGTTGGCCGGAACTGGATCGGAGACATAGACTCCGGACTGTTCTCTCCGATCGAACCCTCCAACGGCAACAAATCATCAGTAAGCGACAACCCACTTGGCAAAACAATCCCTTACAGCACGGTACGCCTCTCTCGCTCCGAATTCTCCTACGTTTTTCAGGTGAAGACCGACGGCCAAAAGTTCATTCGCCTCCACTTTTACCCATCTTTCTACAACCCCAACTTCCTTCGCTCCTATGCTTTCTTCTCCGTCAAAGCAGGGCCCCACATTCTCCTTAAAGACTTCAACTTTGCTGCTCCAGAAGAAGCCATCGTACGAGAGTACAGCGTAAACGTTGAGCCAGGTCAGAGTCTTAACATAACCTTCATGCCCAACGCATCTCATCCAAACGCTTATGCTTTTGTGAATGGGATTGAGGTGGTCTCTATGCCTACCTTTCTTTATTACACAAACCCAGAAAACCAGTTGGCGATGATAGTAGATGGTAGGACCCAGCAGTTTCAGGTCAACAACAACACTGCTCTTGAGACTTTGTACAGAACTAACGTTGGTGGGAGTCAGATCCCTCCCGAGAGAGACACCGGCATGTTCCGAAATTGGGACCAGGATAATGATTTCTTGAAGAGCGGGCAGCGCGGAAATAGTGTATCAGCTGGTTATGGTTTAAACCTAACCTACAGAGATAATCAAAGTTATTTTGCACCTGATGATGTATACAAGACTGCTAGAAACTATGGGATGAATGAAGCAACGAAATTTAACGTGACCTGGGAGTTTCAAGTGGACTTAGAGTTTGTTTACTTGGTCAGATTGCATTTTTGTGAGTTCGATGAACACATAGAAAAAGATGGAGACAGAGTTTTCCAAATCTTCATTAATGATGCTTTGGTGGAGCATGCTGCCGATGTGATGAGTTGGACTGATAAACAGATATTGGTTCCTGTCCATAGGGACTACGCCTTGTCGACGCCGAGCTATGGAAGCTTAAAGAAGTTGAACCTTTCAATTAAGTTGCAGCCAAACCCAAATGCAAGAAGCACTTACAGTGATGTGTTACTGAATGGTATTGAAATTTTGAAAATAAGTGACTTCAATGGCAATCTTGCGGGTCCACCAGATCCACTTCAACACTTCCCCCAGCCATCCACGCCTTCCGCCAAGTCATCTAACAACAGAAAGAAAGCAAGGGTAATTTCCATTATCCTTGGGGCAACATCAGGCTTCATTGTGCTGTCTCTTATTGCTCTGTTGATTTTCCGGCTATTCGTTAAAGCTCCGGCGAGGGAAGGAACTTCATGGTGGGGACAAAACTCAGCAGACTCTTCCAAGAAAAACAAATCACACGGTTCAACATTGCCGTCAGTTCTGTGTCGATACTTTTCTATAGATGAGATAAGATCAGCCACAAATAATTTCGATGATATTTTCATTGTTGGCGTTGGGGGTTTTGGTAATATCTATAAAGGCTACATTGATAACGGTACGGTCCCTGTAGCAATCAAACGGCTCAAGCAAGGTTCCCAACAAGGCCTACATGAGTTCCAAACGGAGATTGAAATGCTCTCTCAACTCCGTCACAACCATTTAGTCTCCCTCATCGGTTTCAGCAAC
>QFDD01001001.1:0-35318 GCA_006871305.1 Vachellia collinsii
TAGGCAATTAGTTAGGCATATTAGTTAGGCATAAGTTAGGCAATTAGTTAGGCATATTAGTTAGGCATAGTTAGGCAATTAGTTAGGTATTGGTTGCTACTTTGTGTGTATATATATATGTTCCTTTTAATCATGAAAGGAGTATGAATTTGATTCCAAAACTCTATACTTTCCATTCTGAAACCCTCTCTTCAATTTTCTACTCATTTTCACCTCCATTTTCCATCTTTCACACTTCTCCTACCTTCCAACCACCTTCTGCTGTACCTTCTCCATCTTCATCTTCCTTTTCTGATGGCTGAGAGTAGGAGTGATGATTGCTGCGTCCCTGGAATCATGAGAGGCTAGATTCTTAGCCTTTTGGTGATGGAGAGCAAGACTTGAGCCAGAGATTCATTGGGGAGTATTCCTAGCCAGATTTTGTATTTGAATGTTATAGAGATCTTTAGATCTAGAGATTTCTATTGCTATGGATTTCAGTTTGTAGATCTGCGAATCTATGATTTGGCTATGTAGTTGGATTGCTTGTTGTTCATACGGATTAGAACTTATGAATTTTAGATTTGAATCCTTGTGTTCATTAGGTTATCAGTGATTATTGGTAATTAGTTGTGCATTAGGTTTCTGTGATTGTGACTGCAATCCTTCAAGGACATGAGCATCAATTACTCTTTGTACATTATGAGTTGCACTAAACAATGCTTTAAGAAATGTTGTTTAACTTGGATTCAAGCAAATTTGCATTAATTGAACCATTGGACCTAAGTGATAGCTTAGGGTTTATTGATTGAACTCAGAAGGATTAACCTCCCATAACTAAGCCAAGGCAAGGATAGTTAAGTTTCCATCACTAAGAGTCTCCTCATTATATTCCCTTTTTAATCCAAATTTCACTTACAATCTTTGAAAACACCAAAAATATTTTACCACAAGTTTTGCATTTCATTCTGTAGATTTAGACTAAATCCCCCTTACTTTGCAAATTCAAGTTCAACAATGATTTTCATAACCAATTTAGACTAGGATAGCCGATAAACCGCTAGAACGATTGGTTGCCCACTATACTGCATTAATTTGGAGCAATCATTTTGTATCAAACCGGAAGGCGACAAAACCATGTCCGATCAGCAGTCAACTGAACTGTTTCATGTAATTTGGAAAATTATATATCCACAATCAAAGATAGAAAGAATACAGATGATAACTTTGCCTATCCACCTTCATCCATTAAATATATATCCCACAGAAGTTTGAGGTTGATTAACATTTCAAGTGTTTATCATGTCCATTAAATTTGAAAATCTTTGTAGGGCTAGTTAAATGATAGAGCTGAAGCAAGCAGAAGACTCCATTTACCCACGTGCAAAATATTTAGTGGGTCTCTATCTTTTCACTGAACACATTCATGTTATTGTCTCCCTCTATGTATAGAGAGAAGAAGGTGATATTTTAGTTTGAGTATAGATTTAAATATTAGGTTTTTACTTTCATTTGTTGATTTAAATATGATGGTTTTCTTTTCTAGTTCCAAGCATGTCCTTGGTCTAGCTGTAGACTTTTATACCAGGTTTTGGAGGACCAAGGAACATAAGTAACAAAATTCACTAATGGCTCTAACAATTTGTTGTAATGCAAAGTGTTACAAGTGGACAGGGCTATGGTTTTGAAGCTTGGGTTGTTGACTTGTAGATCCTTTTTGTCTTTGGATACAATGATGGTAGCACCTTTATTGAAAAGTGAAAGTAGGAAGTTGTTAAGTATTTAAACTTATTTCATGTAAAGCTGATGTGATTAACTTGGAGAATGACTACTGGAAAAAAAAAACTTGGAGAATGACTATTTAGCCAACTTCATTAGACTAAACTAAGGGTAATGTAAGGAGTATTAGCCCGTGAACAGCATTGCTCTCACCTTCTTTATTGCTATATAATAACAGTTTATGCTTTGCCAATTCTAAGCAATGTTCTATGTCAACTGTTTTTTTTTTTGGTCTTGAATTTTAGGGGCCTTAAATGCTTATACAGTATTTTTGTGTAGTTGGCTTATTTGGTTTATTACTCTTGTCAAAAAGGTTAGGGATCTCTATTTTTGCATGCAAATTAATTTTTTTTTTTTAAAAAAAGAAAGTTAACACACATTATTAATTAGTTTTACAAAAATAATAAATGTATTAAAATTGTTTTTCACTCGACTTTCCTATTTAAAACATTAGGCTTATTGCGCTTTGGGCCAACTGCGTTGATCGTGTGGTTGGAAACATACTTTCATTTTTTTTTCTTTCACTTCCAATTTTTGTGTTAACTCTATCATTTTGTGTTATCCATACTTTGAAAATTTAATATGTTCACAACCTTGTTTTTTTTTTGTTGGCTTCTACCTAATGTATCAAGTCTTCCTGAAGGCATCTAGAGCCAACAATTTGTTTGTGGGTTAGGATACGTTTTATTTCAAGAGTTGCAATAAAGAATATAAACATTTTATCATAAATCCATTTGAATACAACACTATTCTATCCTTACTTGAGTATGGTGAACAAACCTCATTTCTTGGGACGCTAGATCATTTCACTCTTTGGTGATAATTATACAATCTCACACACAAACCATTAAATTATGACTCTTTATATAGACTTTTTGGGTTATTAAAAAACTAAGTGATTAACAATAATTATGTTAATTAATCCATACTTCTAACACCCCCGCTTAAGTTGACACCCCTTAACTTCAAGTGCTCAACTTGCCAACACAAATTATACGAGACTAAAGTGAGTTAACTCATACAATTATGATAGCATAACAATACAAAGATTCCTTCGTAATACTCTAATGATCTTATCCATGCTAATCTCCAATGAGTACTGGGAACTAAAACTTCACCAAACCAAGGCTCCAACGAACCAAGAACACAAGAAATTACTATTGCAGTTCCTTTTTGTAGCTTCTGTGTCTTCTTCTCTTTAGTTTACAAGTGTTGAAGCAAATAAGGCATTTTGCGAGCTTATCAATATATGTAATTGCAATACATTTATCCACTGGGTTGAAAGGTAGAAAAAGAACTTCAATTTTTGTTCTCACACACACCTCCTTTGGATCAGATAGCATATTAATGATGTAGTATTGGGAACATCACAATAATCGCTAGTAACATTCCTATGGCTATAGAGCAAATGCAGAAGTTCCCAGTTGCTGTTAGGAGCTTCTGAAAATGCCCAACAACTTTAGTACCATCAACCAAGTGCGCGGGGCTTACGAGTGCCGGCAACCACTGTTGGAGTGACCCAAAAAGGAATAAAAACAAGGGCAATACTTCTGCTAGCTCTTTCTCACCAAGAATCCCCGGCACTCTAACCATATATATAAAGACCTTCGGATGAAGAGAATGGCTGATCATGCTCCTCTTTGATTCCACTCCTTTCAATTTGCTCATTTCCATCATTAGCTATCTTCAGCAAACAGCCACTGCCTTGCTCCATTCTAATTTTTTTTTTCTGCTGGTAAGGCTCCACATTCTTGAGCTTGCACTCCTTCTCTTTACCATTAGAGCGAAGTGCCTCGTTTACTTCCTTTTCTTTTCTTTCTTTGTCTTTCTTCCGTTGTTCCTTGGCCGCAACTGGATGCTTCTACTACTGTCAAAATGCTTGAAAATCAAGCAAAATGAAAATATGAGGAAACAAATAGCCTTGGCATCATGTTCACACAGTCCTTCAATCGGCTCCAATGAGACCCAAAGGCAAGAACTACACTCATCACACCTAACGCCTTCTCATCTGTTATGAGATCTTTAGTTGCAGGTGTGCGGTCCTGTGTTGAAGGCAGAGCAATGACAGATCTAGAAACAACGAGAAGGTCGCTTCAATTTTGTGGTGGAAACTGACAAGGGAGAAATCTTGAATGTGTTAAACAACTTCTTGAGCCTTTTGTTCCCCTTCACAGCCTTTGACGGCGGCTAGACTCACGGTTGTGGCTTGAACAACATTCCTATCCTCTGGTGATTTCAAGCCGTCTTCCTAGACGGCAATAATAATGCATCGAAGGTGAGAGAAACTAATCTTGCAAGAGATCGAAACGATGTCATGCAACAAGGCGCTATCTGGGACTCCAAGATTGGGCTTTATGGGGTGGAAAATCAAGAACACAGTGGGCTTCAACATTTCTGACCCAAAAAAATGGCTTGCTCATGATACCATGTAAACATTTGTCAAAACAAGAATGGAAGAAGAATTCTATGTATTATTATAAACCCATTTTGGTGCAACACTATTCTATCCTCAATTGAGGATGATGAATAAACCCCATTTTTTGGGGACTCTTGAGGTGGGAGACCTAAGTTATCCTTTCCATCTCTATGCATTGATGAGGACTCTACATCCTCTTACTCTTTAGTGATGATTGCACAATCTCACACCAAACCAATACATTATGACCCTTTATATAGACTTTTGGATCATTAACAAACTAAATGATTAACACTAATCACCTTAACTAACATATACTTCTAACAAAGAATAAATATACATATGTAGGATATATAACATAAATGTGGTTATACAAACTCTCAAGAAGACATTCATGTCATACGTTAAGGCTTTAAGTGTAAATAGAGTTATCCCAATGGGATGTGATAAACGATAAATAATAACGTATAATATTGTAGGAATGTTGTGTATCAAACCATAAACTAGGCGCACATGTTTTTATATTGTTGTGATTGTGTAATGTGCCAAATTCTATACCTAACAGTTGCAAATAATTAATTATATAAATGTTATGAAATTATATACAAATGTGGATGTCCATTGAACTCTTCCTCTTAGGATATGGGAACGCATGAAATACAAAGTTATTATATGATATGGGAACATTTATGTGAAAACAAAGGTTTTCACAATGATATGATGATTATGATCAGGTATATTATTTTATGGTGGATGAGCAATAATTACTAGTTTGGCAAGATAAGTAAACAAAATCTGCATCTATTGAATATTATTATAGCCTATGCAAATGGCTTACTAAATAGTGAATTTTTATGAAAATCCTTGAAGGATCTAACATGCCAGAGGCATGCAAAAGAACATCATTATACGTATAAAATGTTATTTGGTCTAAAATAATTTGAGGCTGATTTGACTCATAAAAATATATTGGAAAATGAATAATGTTGTATTTTACTTGACTAGCAGATCAAGTTATTAATTGGCTCCAAAACTTCAAAATCATAAATTTTGCTATGATGTTTTTTTCTACAAAATAGATTGAGTTTAATGGACTAGATGTTCTATATATTTATTCTATGATAATGTTATGTTGTGACTAAATTTCTGCAAGATATGTCATGATTATTTTCATGGTAATTTTTTTTGTGAGTTCTTTGGTGCATAAGGCAAATAATGAAGGGTATATGGAATATTCAACATACCCAAAAAATATGACAAATGAATGCATGCATAGTTCAAATAACAAAAGGAGATCAACTATTTAAGAAGTCATCGATGACAGTCAAATTTGAGAAAATATAATCACAGTGAGTGATGTTGTCATCAGGGGGAGTAAAAGTGATGTCGTTATCGTATGAAGAAGAGAAATTAATACTATTTTTAGGGGAAGAAAAGATCATGATGCACTCTTTTTTCCTTAACCAAGGTTTTGTCCCACTGGGTTTTATTGGTAAGATTTTTAACAAGGTAGTTTCAATATGTATTGTGTACTCCTTTTTCTTTACTAGGTTTTTGTCCCATTGGGTTTTTCCTAGTAAGGTTTTAATGAGGCACAACATTTGTTTATGGACATCCAAGGGGGGTGTTATGAAATTATATACAAATGTGGATGTCCATAGAACTCTTTTGATTCCTCTTAGGATTATCTCCCTCTAAATGGCAAATTCCATAACCTCCCTAATGAATTGCTTGAGAGAAGTTTCTAATAGTTATTGTTATTACTTTATTCTTTATAGCATTGTAACCATAGCACACACATATAGCATTGTCAATAAAAGATAAATAATCAATTGCATATAAAAATAACTTCTTAAATCATACTCAATTTTCCAAATAGTTCAAACAGTCATCTCTATTCACATTTAACAATACACACACATACACATCAACATCATTATCATAGATATATCACAATGATCATAAAAGTCACATGAATCAATAATAGCATGATCACCTTTCTTAAACACTGAGTCTCCCTTGTAACTCCCATGGGTTAGTTCCTCTGACTAAACCCATGGGTTAGTGCTGCCCCATATGACTGGTAGCTACCCTCAATAGCTCACCATTCAAGTTATGTGGACTGGCTAGATCCACAGAGCACAAATTCAGACCACGGGTTCTCCCCTCAACATCAATGTGAGGTGTCATAGGCCCTTGTAGCGCAATAGGCCTAGGATCATCCAGTGTACATCCAAAAGTCCTCCATCCTTGTTTCCTCTTTAAGCATGCTAAATATTCACCCCCTTATTTCCTCTTTAATAACTTCCCTTCCATAACAACATCTACCTCTCCCAATATCACAATAATTATGACACATACTCAATTTGCCATCAACACTTGTATATATACATATGAATATTCGTGGCACTTTCCAACTAATAATTTCATGCTTAAAGGTCATAGTAGAATCATCCAAATATTTATCAGGAAGCATTTGCAAATATTTCCATTATAACACATCGACTCTTTGACTCCAAATTTCACAACACATTTTCCAATATTATTAATACAAGATTTATCAAATAATAATATTTTTATGAAACTAAATTCAAAATCACTCACAAACATGTCTCAAGCATGCATAATGAGTGGAAAGTGATTACCTCACACCAAAGCAAGAGTACACTACCACAACAATCCATAGTCCAAAGCTCAAGTCACCAAAATACAGTCAATCTACA
Organism: Vachellia collinsii; assembly: GCA_006871305.1. NCBI lineage: Eukaryota > Viridiplantae > Streptophyta > Magnoliopsida > Fabales > Fabaceae > Vachellia > Vachellia collinsii. The sequence continues at coordinate 6,898 of QFDD01001001.1, forward strand.
CAATTAATTTAATTACATATCAAAGTAATACTAATGAAAGCAATATCATGTGACTTCAAATAAAACTCATTTCTTATTTAAAGTTTAAGTCATCTACTAATTCCCCGCTCAAAATCATAATTCAAATTATCTATCTTATTCACATTTTTATCCTTCAATAGCTCTATTCCTCTTGTCAAAATTATAACAAAAAAATAATTTCTTCTACCTCCAAAAATTCCCAACAAAAATCACATAAATCAAATATCATCAATTCCTATTGCAAAAATCACATTTCTCCCTTCCATAAATTATTTCTCTTTATTGGAATTACAAAAATATAATTACTTACGCAATCCTTTCTAAAATACCAAATTTTAACACTTAAAGTTCCTCCAAAAATTCCTAATATTTATATCTCATCATAAACCTTAAATCCAACCCACTCAATAATTAATGTAGGGTCCAATATGCTAAAATAAATTATGAAAATCAAATGTAATGCATACAAAAATCATACAAGCCCAAATAATAATCTGACTATCAAGAAAATTATTTAAAATCCGCAAATCAACCAATAAATAAAACTAAACCGATTAAAATGTTTCACTATTTTTGCTATACAATTCTATATTCTTATATTGTCAAAACTCAAAACTTGATCCAAATCCTAACCCATAAATTTGCTCTATCCTTCGAATAAATTACACCATTAGATTGATCTAAAGGAGTAGAATAACTTTCACGAAGGAAGTTTAATGATTATGAGACATTTTACTCACTAAAATGAGTTCCAAATTTCAGCCTCTGCGTGAAAACTATGGAAGAAGCGAGAGAGAAGGAGACGCCGACGCGGGGAGAGAGAAAACGTGAAGTGTCTGACACTCTCATTGTTTTAATATTGTTTTGGCTAATATTACCACTTAGGACCCCATGCTTTCCATTTTTTTCATTTTCTCCCCCTTTTTTATTCTTCTATTTTTTATCATATGTTATCATTTATTTAATGGTAACAAAATATATATTTGATTGAATCTATATTACTCAAATAACTATAGGATAATTTTGAATTATTATAAAATAAATATTCTCTAATGATAATTTTAGAAATAAAATTTTAGGATGTTACAGATTTACAGTTAAAAGATACAATCTCAAAAATAGAAAAGTTGACTACGCGTGATAGGAAACTTGATATAATATATATATATATATATATAATTAGATGTAAATATAATCCTATTATATCTATTATATTGCCCAAAAACTGTATAACAATAAATTGTTAAGTGTGGATTAGTATATTTTGAAGCAAGAAAAAAAAAGGAAAATTACTTTTATGTGGATTTGGAAATTTGTTTCTGTGTACAGTAAATAATGAAAAAATATAGTGATAAATTTTTGTTCCCATAAAAAATGTATAATAAATTATAATAAATAAGAAATATAATAAATATCGAATTCATACTATAAAATACAAATCAAATTTGAAATTTGAAATTTGAGGGGAGAGTGTAGAGAATACAATGCTTATGGGGAATTACAATGTCCCCTGCTTGAATGAATATGATAAATAATAAGTTTCAAAAGCATATATTTTCTAATTGGACCGATAGTAATTATTTTTAGGGTTATGTTCCATTTTTACCCTAAAAAGTTTCTCTAGGTTTAACATTTGGAAGTTTTATTTGGTTTATATTTGTCTTGAAAATTTTATTTTGTAGTATATTTACCCCAAAGTTAATAGAGTCAATAACTCATTATGCTAATGTGACGTCACCTCACTTGTGAAATCCCACATCGATTGGAAAGGGGAACGAAGCACGCCTTATAAGAGTTTGGATACCTTCCCCTTGTAGACATGTTTTTTGGGTGACTACGGCTGTACCTAGAGAAACAAAGCCTTGCTCTTGGCTATGACTACAAACAGAGACAATATCTATGAGGGAGGAGTGTTGGGCTATTTTATCACTTTTCTTCCAAGTCATATTTAAGGAACAAAAAAAGTAGAATTGGGGATAAGTTTCCCATTGGCAAATTAATTGTAGATGGAACATTCCAATTGAGCTTCCACATTATGTCTAACTGAGCTTTTATATTATGCAACTGACATTCCCGATATGCAATGAGCTTCTACAATATGCAACTGAACTTCAATAAGAGTGCAATGACATGTTCTATTCTCTAGTTAATTTGTCAATGGGGATTTATCCCCAATTTTTCCAAAAAAAAAATGTACTTTTAGTCTCTTCAATTTGGCTCTCTCTCCCTCTGTATATATATATATATCTGTTGTATATGTGTAGGGAGAATACCAATTAAATCCAATTAAAATATCTAAATCTAGATTCAGGTCTTTGGTTCTAAGAAAAGCCTAATAAGGCTTCTTGGCCATAGTAAAGATTTTTTAATGTTGTTAAATGATCAAAATAATCCCTTTTAGTTAAAAAGAAAAAGCTAAGGAAAACCCAAGGTAAAACTCAAAATTGAATATTTTTAAATAAAATATTGTATTGAATTCAATCTTATTTTACTATATATATAAAAAATTCAAAATTATAATAATCAAAATGAATATCATGTAACAGATAATCGCATTCATTTTTGAGTTTTACATTCAAGTTTTCTTTTTAATTTATGTGGTATTTAATCTTTTAACAACATTAACAAAATCTATAATAAAGCCTCTTGAACTTATTAGAAATTTGTTAAAATCGAATGCATGAATATGGATTTTATTATTTCAAATGGATTTAATTGGAATTTTTCCATTAAATTATGTATAAATTCTTGAATTTTTGGTTTACTTATAACACAATCTATTATATTTTCAATTTTTGCATTACCATTCTTATAATTCATGACTCATACATAAGTCATACTACTATGTGGCCAAAAAGTGCTTCCGACTCAGGTCTAAGTTTATTTTTTTTTATAAAATTAAAAAAAGGAAGAGGACGGATGAACAGGGGAAAAAGGAAAGATCTTGATCTGTTATTGAAGAAGCTTCTTCTTTTTTGTTTTTTGATAATAGGAAAAATGATATTAAAAATAAAAGTTTAAATAACAATGTTAAGAAAGAAATATTAGAAAAGGAACTCATAAAAGAAGAAATAAGGGAGTTGGGAACAACATGGATATTAGTACTAATGAAAGGAGATGCAAAAATTGAGAATATCTCTCTCAACAATTCCTTTCACCCAAGCTTCAGAGAATTGTATTTGAATGAACATCTTTGCACATAAAATTTGCATATTGTGATTCCCATTGTGTGCAAAGCATTCAGAATTAATGATTCAAGACAATCCATCCCTGCAACACATTAAAAGGAATAGATGGGGGTTAGAAAATTTTCTTGTCCATATTAGCCTATGTAATATGGAGTTGTCATAACATATTATCCTATGACACTCAGTTGTCTTCCTTATCTTGATCTTCGAAAGCATCATAACCCAACCATTCATGTTGCCACAAAAACCAGGTGAAGCAAGTATCCTCTTGATAGGTGAGTTACTTGTGGCAATAGAAAAAAATTCAAAGAAAGCTAAGTAGCCTTTGATCTCCTTGATGACTTGATCAGGAGTCACCTTCTTCCCATGATGAATAATTTGATTCCATTTCATTCAAATGATGTTAAAGATGAGAATTGCTTCATGGATGATCCTAATGTGCCCATCAACTTGTAAAGTCATTAGCATACTCTTAAGCCAATCCATAGAATCCACAAGTGTTATGTTATCCATGCAGATATTCAAACATTCAAACCATACTAGTTTAGCAAGATGACAATGAAAGAAGAGATGGTTTAAGGATTCATCAACTTGACATCCAAAGGGATAAGAACAAGTGACATCCAAATGATGCTTGACGAAAATATCTGTCGATGGAATTGCACGGTTAATCACTTTCCATAAGAATAAAATATTCTTAAACGGAAGAGAGATTGACCAGAAGAATTTCCAAAAAGGATCAAGATTCCTTCTCAACATTAGAAATTCATCCAAGCACTTGAGGAATCCATCCTTGACTAAATATGAACCCGAACTATTACCAGACCATACTAAAGAGTCTTCCGCACAGGAATATGAAAGAGGAATCTTTGAAATTGGCAAGGTAACTTCTGGGGAATAAAAGGAAGATAGAGCAGTCAAATTCCATTTCAAAGGAAAACAATTAAATGAGGTATGGAATATGAGATCTGAAATGTGAAGCAAATCAGCTCATGAATCAAATTCTCTCTACATCGGCCACTATAAGGGGTGGTTGAGAGAAATTAAAGATCCATCACCTACTATACACTTTAAATTACTTACCACAAGGTCAGATGATTCTAGAATTCCTTTACACATCCAAGAAGAATTATAAGGTCTCCGGAAAAAAGGTGATTCATTATGAGAGAAGTACTTAACCTCAAGGTTGATCCTAAAAGCGAAGACGGAGAAGATGAAATAATTTGCCAAGTCGGCTTTGCAAGAAGAGCTTTATTAACACAGCACATGTGCTTGATACCCAAACCACCTTCAGCAACTGGTAAAAGGAGAAAATCTTTACGGAAAAGATGAATCTTTCTATTAATTCCATTAGATCCCCAAAAAACATTGGTACACATGGTATCAATTTTGTCACAAATAGAAATGAGTAACTTAACACATTATAGGACATGAATATTTGTTGCACTTAAAACTGACTTTATTAAAGTTAGTCGGGCAGCCTGCAAAATTAGTTTGGCTTTCCATGCACTTGTCCTTCTCTAAATGGAGTGAACTACTTGGTTATAATACATGTCTTGTCCCTTCCAGGATCAATCCAAGTTCCTAGATATTTGCCAAGTCTAGCTAGAAAAGGAATACCAAAGGATGAAAATAATTGAATCTTCATGCTGTGAGGAATATTGGGATTGAAAATAAGTGAAGATTTCCTTTTATTAACTTCCTGGCCTAACCATTTGCTAAAGTCTTGAATAACTTCATTCATAGAATTTATATTAGCATCATTACATTCAAATAACAGCAAGGAATCATCAGCATAAAGGAGATGAGAAACTAGTTGTGCATTTCTGTTAACTTTGATTTCATTCCACATGAATTGGGTTTCCTTCTGAGCAATTAAGCAAGACAGGACATTTGCTGCCAGGATGAAAATGTAAGGTGAAAGAGAATCACCTTGCCTAATCCCTCTTAAAGGATAGAAAAAATCTGAAATGTGATCATTGAAATTCAGCTGGTAGTGGACTGTAGATAAGCATTGATGCACAAGATTAATCCATTTATCCAGAAATTTCATGTGGTTCATCACAGACAAGATAAAGTTCCATGATAGACAATCAAAAGCCTTCGAAAAATCAATCTTCAAGGTAATCAATTTTTTTTGTCCTTGCCGTGACATATGCAACTGGTTCATTAAGTCTACCGCCAACAAGATATTGTCAAAAATAAGCCTAACTTTTAGAAAGGCACTTTCATGTGGAGCAATACATTTGTGAAGGATGACTTTCATTCTAATACCCATGACCTTGGAAATGATCTTATAAGCCACATTAGATAAACTTATATGTCTTAAATCCTTACATGACTACGGCTGGTCGCATTTAGGGATGAGAATAATGAAAGTTTTGTTAAAAGAAGATAGCATATGTTTAGACTCCCAAAAAGCTAAAACCATTTTAAAGATATCACCCTCAACAAGTTCCCAATTTCTTTGATAGAAGTCCGCATGAAAGCCATCTGGTCCAGGACCACTATCCCTTGGTAGACTAAAAACAGCATTTTGAATCTCTTGTAAGGATATAGGAGCCATCAAAGATCTTATCTCATCCTCATTTAATATAGGCATCAGGACATTTGAGAGCTCATTTATAATTTTAGCAACACTCATTTCCTCCGGAATCTGAAAGACAGAATTAAAATGATTTAACACAAGTGAAGCCAATACCTAAGGATTATCAACCCAAGTATCATCTTGAGACTTCAAACATCTAATGAAATTTTTAGTTTTCCCTCTCACCTTGGCTCGCTGAGACTAATAACTTGACACACAATCATTGAGGAATTCAAGATTATGTCTAACAGCAGAAATATTAGATACCAGGGATGCTCTCACTATTCTATCCAAACTAACCTTCATAGATAAATTATGCAACTCTTTCTCTAAAGATTGAATTCTATCAGATATATTTCCTATGTTACGACTCCTAGTGTAAAGTGAGGAAAGGGTGTCTTGCAATTTACAATGAAGGTTAAAACCTGGGGGTCCATTTATTGATTGATTCCAAGATTCACTGTTGATGCGGCTATAATCCTCAAACTGATACCAGAAGGACTCAAAACTCTTGAATCTCACCTTTGTAATTCCAATTTCTGTTGATGCTATGATTGGACTGTGATCCGAAGCAGCGATGGTAAGTGTATTCACATTAGCAAAAGGAAAAGATTGGATCCACATATGATTACAGAAAGCCATGTCCAACCTTTCCATAACATTATTTTCTCCCCTCCTATTATTGGTCTAGGTGAATATTGGTCCTTGTTGGTTAATTCTAATTAGATTAGAATCATTGAGACATTTATGAAAGTCAGCAATAGCACTTGTTGATGCTAACTTTCCATTCTTGTCCTGATGTGATAAGACTTGGTTAAGTCACCAATCAAAATCCATGGCATGTCTATGTATCTTGTTCTACCAATAATCCACTCCCAAAGAACATGTCTCAAGTTAGATTGAGGACGACCATAAACACATGTGATTCGAGGAGGATGATTGGGAAATTGAAAGGCAAGAATGATGAAGATTGGAAAATTGAAAGGACACCAGAGAGTAATGATCCGATCTAGGAGAGAAACTTGAGCTAGAAAGCAATTGAGTGGTTCAAAAAGCCCATAAAACAACAGATGCACGAGGAGCTTGAATGCAGGAAGCACGGAGTTTGTAGAGATTGGCAAGAGATATAAACCCACCAATGAAAAGAAGACCAAAAAATGAGAGATCGCAGGTTCAAATAGGACGGCTACTTCTAGCAGCAACAATAATGAAGGATAATGAACTTAGGAGAACAAGAACGATGATTTCTTCTTCCTTTATCTTTTACTAGGTGAGCTATGAGTGTTTGAAGATAGACCGACGATTCATATTTCTCTTCCAAGGAAAGGAAGGTAAAGTTTTCCTCTCTCTCTAGTTTCTCTCACTATAGGTATTGAAGAAGCTTCTCATTCTAGGTAAGAACGACAAACAAGGATGTTGAAGTTCGAAGTTGGGGCTAATTAAATTTCACACCTCCACCACACCACACTATTCACAATAACAAAATAATATATATTGTGCATGCCAACTGTGAAGAAACACAAGCCTTCTTCCCTGGCGCACAAAGCATCCGCCTAAGACTCTCCTCCTCTTTGGTTCTCCTCGTCACTCGTCAGGTTACCTCCACAGCTTGTCATCGCTGGTGACTCTTCTCCTCATCCCATTCACAGTCATCAAGCTTGTTCTGTCTAATGATTGTTCACTTGCATTTGTTTATGGGTTGCACTTCTGGTTTCGTATGTCTGTGGCTGCTTGGAACATTGTTTTCTCAAAATTTTAGTTGCACACCTTGTTTTTGCACATTGGATTCCTTTCTTGCAATGCACCTGTGGACTAACCTTGAATAAATGGAGCATTGTAGACAACAAATTATAAATCCCAGAAATTTTGGGGGAAGCCCTAAACAGTGTCCTTCTTTCCCCCCAAGTCTACCACTACTTATTCTGGCTGAGGGTGAGGGGAGGTCATTTTAATCTAAAAATTTTTAATCCCATGTCTAAATTTTCAAATACAACCTTTGATGAGTCTTCCCAATCACATCTACGTACATTGGTTTCTACAAGTCTCGAGTAGGACGCAATTCATTACGCTAAACACTTTCTTCAGGGAGTTATCACAATCCCAATCTCCTAATGCTTCCTCTCAAACAAGGCCTTCACCTTCCCCGAAGCCTTTTTCTCTACTTCCCTTTTTGCATTCCTCTCTCTTTTTTATTTTTTATTTTTTGGGGGCCACATTATGACTGTGTGTGTTTTTTCTCTGGGCATTAATCTCAAATAAATGTTCATTTATAAACACTAGTTATATTAAATTGAGGGTAAAAATAATAAAGTGCCAAGATTATAGTGTTACTCTATTGTTAATCCCCCCAAAAAAAAGATCATTTCGACTTTCCCTTCCTTGGCATTTCCAGAATCTAATTTAATTTTATTTGAAGTTAAAAAAATTCGGTAAAAATCATTAGATTTTCCTGGCTAAATATGATTTGAAAATTGATATTGTTCTTTTTAAAATTGTGGAAAAGGGACATTTAAAAGGAGAGGTTAAAGGTAGTCTGGGACGTTAATTCATAAAATTAAATACCCATATTATAAAATTGCAAGCAATGGAATATTCTGTTTGGTGTGGAATGAAGAACCTAAATGGAGTCTGGGACATTTACGCTTTTTTGTTTGAGTGAAAGAAGATATCATTACTCAAGTGTATAGTACAATGTGATTACCTAATTAAAGAAACAGAACAGAAAGAGGAGCATACGCTCTAGCCTAAGAAAATTGAGCCAATATGCTCCTGAGTATTCCTGGTACAGTCCTTGAGGCCTAGGACCTCATTAACCAATCGGTAAGCTTGTAGCCTTGCATTACAAAAAAGGAATTGGTTCCTTGCAGTCCATAATTTCCAACAAATGATGTGTTCATTTACCCATTTAGCTGTGTAGAAGTATACGACTAATATACAAAGAGATAGCTACATCGCACATAGATGGTTTGCTTTTAAGTTTTTATAGGTGTATGGTTAATCGTGAAGGACTAATGAAGGATTTTGAGAGAGACATATTAGAACTTGAGTCTGAAATTTAAAAGTTATGGTAACATCCCAAATCTTGAATACTGGGATAGTAAGAAAAACAAATAAAATGAGAAGAGACCTCTAAAAAGATATTTTTGAGGCTCCAGGATATTTTTTTAAATTTTAAATGCATCAAAAATAAATTATTGGCCAAAAAACCTATTTTTGAGTAAGAAGTTAGAAAATAATAATTAAAATTATTGTAAAAACCCAGAAAAGTGAGAAAATGTTATGAAATATTATTTTATGGAGATTACTTTATGGGCCAAAGAAATTAATAGAGGAAGAAAATCCTTATAAACTATGATTAAATCTTCCCATTTTATTAGAAAAAAATGATTTTTGTTATAAATATTATTATGTGGATGTCCATATCTCCCATTATCCCTGATTATGTATCCCCTTAATATCTTATGTAATCTTTGATATTGTAAATCTTTGCCTATAAATGTAAGGCACTAAATATGTACTACACATCTTGAAGATAATGAAGAAGAGCTATTTCCATTGCTCCATGCTTTTATTTATTTATCTATCTTCTTTCCGTCAAATTCATAACACGTTATCAGCATGAGACTCTACCCAATAGCCAGGTTCATAATCTATTCTACATTGCTTATTTGATTTGATGCTTTTGTATTTATGTTTTTCTGAAATAGAGATTTATAATCCAAGTCTTTTATTACTTTAAATTTTATTTTCTAGAGGCTTGGACTGTAGATCAGAAAATTATTCTGAGTTTATGAATTATGATTATGATTATGACCCACTTGTTCATACGTTCTCCATAAGTTTCGTAGCTTCCGCTGCTCCTTCATGCCTTCGTCATTGTCCTCCCTTTTATGTAATTTCGTGTGTGTATGTATATGTTTGCCTCTGGTCTTTGAAATCAATTCTTCAAGAATTGCCTTGAACCTCAAATCTGTTGGCCAAAGTGTAGAATGACATCCCAGTTCATGGTTTTTCCAATTTAGTTAGATCCAGCTGCTAACCTCAGCTCGAAAGGCGCAACAACATTTTCCCGTTTCACGTCGCGACTTATATTAAAGTATGTCGCGACTAACTAAGCCAGTTGTCGCGACCATTAACACTTATGGCATGACTTGGTTGGCCTAGAAGAGCTCCAATGGTCATGAATAGGTTGCAATCAATAATATGGAATCGCAACATAAGTGCTCCAGTGGCACTTCAATCAGACCTGAATGCATTCCCTTCAGTTTCATCTCCAAGTACTCGAATATCTTCCCTAGGCATCTGCAACAGAAACAAAGGAAACACTGTTAAAACATAAAACACTAAGCTCGGAAGCATGTACAGCTGGGAGACACAATTTACTCAATTTTCCCTTCTTTGTTATTGTGTATGCAATGTATGACCACAAAAGAGAAAGAGGTTCAATTTAACACAAGATAGGGCACTTCAGCTATAAAATGTCCCAAAATGAAGCAGGAAAACCATGTAAATATAAGTGTTTATCACTCCCCCACACTTAAACCTTTGTACTCCTGGACAAAGAATTGAATCGTTTCTAAGAAATTACAAGGAGAATTGAAGGAGACGGCCTGTTCAATAACGAATTTGTGGTCAAATCAACCATCACCCTTCAGAAAAACAAAAGATGATAAAATGAGCAATGGCAAATGATTAGTTGTAACACACAATTGATTCTATACGCATGAACATCGGGGATTCTCTCACAGGGTGTAAGTGTTTGATCACTACCTCTCCTTATTAGGGTTCTTTTCACTCAAGATTCAAGTAGAAAACACCCTGCCATAGGCTTGTAATCGTTCTAAAATCTCCACTATTTATGCATCAATACAATGAATCAAGAGGACTTTATAGGTTGTAATGATGGAATTAGGCCACGTGAAAAAAAATGAAAAGGAAGGAGTAAGTGTCATGTGCATGCATGCAATCGATCAATAACTCAAGAGTAACATCTAATCATGAAATGAAGCCTTTGTGAAGCATTGTTTCAAATGTCCCCTTTTATTTATTTATATATATATTTGCTTTTTTCTTCCTTTCCTTTTCCTTTCTTTTTTCTCTTCTCTTCTTCTTCTTCTTCTTCTTTTTTTTTTTGAATCACTGGAATCATGGCATTCTACTATAAAGATGCTTCTTTTCTTCATGCACAGTATCCAAATTTCATTCTACCAAGATGTACTCAAATTTCTTAGAATATATGCATACACAACACTTGGTGAATGGCTCAAAAAGGGTTAACAAAAGGTGTAAATGATGTGAGGGTTTGTGTTTGGGGAAAAGAAGGTTTAGAATTGAATGCCTCTTTCATGTTCATCGCATTGAAACATGTTATGCTTTGACCAAGAACTAAAACAAGTTCTAGAGGATGTAGACTACATGAATAGTCACTCAATTTGAGGAATTTAGGCTAAAAAATATCCTTCCATCAAGGGTTTACATCCCGCTATTCATACATGAAGTTCCAATTAACGTGCACTATTTACAAGACATTAGCACATTTATCATAAGAAGTATAACGTAGGATAATGATTGAAGATGATCGAGAAAGTCACAAATGAACATATACGAATCCCAAGAGTCCTTGTAAAGTCTTACAGGTCAATTCCAAAAGCCAAGATTACAAAAATTTATAGTGGGAATGATTTCCTTGTTTTAATGCATTAAGTTGAAATTGCGGGGTCAAGACATTGCCTTGAAAACTATGCAAGATATTCTTAAAAGGATTTGTCACACAAAAATCACTCAGATGCAAAATTCATTGTTCATGTCGCAACATTAAGTAACAAGGTCGTGACTGAAATTGTACCGAGAGCAAGCTTGGGCATCAGAGGAATTCATGTCGCGACATTAGGGTCTAGTGTCGCGACATATGTGCTTTGAAGATAAAAAATTTCAAGGCTAGACATTTAAACATGCATTAAAGCTCAAAAATTCATCCAACATACAACAATTCATCACCCCAAAACAAGATTGATGATGAAAGATTGGATTTAGAAAATCAAAAATCGCTCACGAGCCCCCCCACACTTAAACAGTGCAGTGTCCTCAATGCAAAAAGAATGCCAAATATCAGGAATCAGGAAGATGAACCATAGGGAAACAAAAAGAAACACGCTAAGTCATCAATTGCATTTAAAAAGAGACACACAATATGAAACTAAAGCCATAAGAGTTGAGTTTACAAATAAAACAAACTACAATTCAACATGGAATGAAAAATAGAAAAACAAAAAAAAATCAATCACTCCTCCCCGCCAGCTCCACCCTGGGTGTCTGTTTCCTCTTCCTCGACTTCAGCATCGCCACCCTCTTCTGCTGGCCCGCCTGGTCCTGATGACCCACCTGGTCCCGATGGAAAGAAAGAGGTCGAAGGAATAGAACTTTACCAGAATGCCTCTTCAAAACCAGGGGGAAGATCGATGTGCAAAGCTTTCGCCATCTGAAGCATGAGAGGATCCATGAACCTTTGGCGGCGGAATTCATTATCATCATCTGCTGGTTCATGGAGATGACTTGATCGGTCAAGATGGCTATCTGCTCACTGAGGGAACTCAAAGAGATACTGGCTTCCCCTTCTTCAGCAGTCTCTGTAGGCTCCTCCACTGCTGGTCGTTTCCCTTTCTTCCTACTCCTGCTTGATTTGGCGGCTTCAGGGGTAGGTCGCGGGGCAGTGAACATTCGAGTGGTGACGGGGGCCAGGGTCAAATCAGCTTTCCTCTCAATAATCCTCTGGGCTCTGCAAAGGTCAGTGATGAGGTAGGGGAAAACCAATAAGGCATGGGAACTGTTTACGCAGTGCAGCATTTGATCCCGCGCTAGAACAGCTATATCCACCAGCTGGCCAATAATGAGAAGGTACAGGAGTAATGCCCCCTCAACAGGAATGTCAGAAATATGAGCCAACGGCTGAACGTTTTAGGTCATGAAATTAAGCCAGACCTTTGCCTCCTCATTCATATGCTTCCTCTCGAAGAACTGCTTCTCACCCCTCTTAGTCCAACCAGCACCCTCTATGTCCATGATCTCAAAGGCCTCATCCCAATGAACGAGGTTGAGGTTAACCCTCAAGCGCTGGAATTGACATCGCTCAACCACCAGCAAGTTATAGAACTGACGAATATTGTCAGCATCGATCGTGAACTCTTGGTTTCTAAAACTGATGCTGAGTGCCCCGATAGTGGAGGAATGCATGTAAAATTCTCGAACGATAGTCAAATTTGTGAGTGTTCTCTTCTTCAGTAGTTCACTAAGCTCCAAATCAATAGCTTGCTGATAGAACCGTTATTGGCGTGTCTCGGGGAAGTATCGCTCCTGCACTGCACCCCTACTACCGAACTTCTTGACCGCCTCTGCTCTTGACAAGTAGACTGGTGGTTCCTCATCTGAACTGCTATCAGTTCGTAAATTCTTTGTGCACACCATCTGCCTCCCAACCAAAAAGAAAAGACAACAAGCATGGCACAAAGAAGAACACAATCACAAGACTGAAACTGGACCAAAACCACCTTATGGACATGACTAACAACTAATACTTATATGATCATTGATGGAAAGGTGCGGGGGAACAGAAAATTTGCTGTTGGCTGTGGAATGAAAGCAAAAACTCCTTCCTGAGTATATATGTCGCGATATATATGCTTATATATCACGACATAAAACGTACGGAGGGCCATCTGAGGGGTTATGTCATGATATATTCATCAAATGTCGCGATGTATGTGGGGAATGTCGCGACATTTTATACTAAATTTTGAAAATCACTGGTTAACCAGCCCTGCTCAAGGAATTGATGAAATTACACATCCAATCCAATATTAATACAGTAAAGGAATTTGAAAATGGAATGTAGTCAATGATCAAAATAATATTGATAGACCAACCTAAAACTTTTAGATCAAACTAAGAAACTATGAAATGAAACTAAACAAAATCAATAAGAGGAAAGAAAGAGGGATACCTTGAGGAGTTGAGGACGATGAACGGAAAGAAAACACAAATGGAGGAGGAACACAGAGGAATCAACTACTCTCTACCTTGAGAGGAATGTAAATGTAAATGGAATGAGAGGAAAAAGGAAGTATATATAGAAGAGAGGAGGGAGATGGAGGGCTGTAACGGATGAAAACTGGAGGGGTGCAAATGACCGTTGAGTGGGAGAGGAAAAGGCATAACGGCTGGGAGAGAAGGGTCGTGACGGTTGAGGCAGGATGGGGGTGAAGCATCGTGAGCTGCTGATATGAGGGTTAGGGTTCTGCTATAAAGACATATGTCCCGCCACATAGTGATTCATATTGCAACATAAAGAGCACTTTGTCGCGACATATATTGGAATCTGTAGCGACAAATTGGAAGAAAAATAAAACTCAGGTCTTGTTATGTCGCGACTAATGTATAACATGTCGTGACTAAAATGGCACTGAGGCTTACTTGCCACCCCTCAGTACAGACCTCTAGGAAAACTTCAACACAGACCCACTCATTCAATTAGCCCTTTAAACCAGAAGAGAATCCATGCAATTTATTGCCCAAAATCAATTCACACATCACTCAGAGCAATAATCACTGAAAAGCTCATAGTCACATGCTAAGTCTAGAATGCCTAGATAGGTAAACGAAATTATGCAATTAAGTGTGTGCTAGAGGAAAACATAATAAGCTCAACAAAGAGACATGGGGAGTTTATCAAACAAAATAAAAGCAACAGAAAAGAGAAACAAATTCCTATTCTACTAGTACATCCCTTTCAAACTCAATTACTTCCATAATTAGAACAGTGTGAAAAAGAAGCGAAATGTAAAAGAGAAAGGAAAGGGACGACCTGGTGTCACACTGGTTTAACCGGTTATGAGTAGAGCTTGAGAAGATGGCCATATCATTGGAAAATCTTTCCCGAGGCCTCTTCTTGCAGCTCTATTACTCCAAAGTTATGCACTTTCACCACTGTGTACGGTCCATCCCAGCTAGTCTTGAATTTTCCTTTCTTGAACTTGAAGCCGGCTTGGTACCTTAGTACACGATCTCCTTCTTTAAATTGCTTCCTCAGAATGTTTGAATCATGGATTAGCTTCACTTTCTGCTTATAGAGGTCTGAACTATGGTAAGCGTCCAGGCGTAACTCCTCCAATTCTTGAATCTGAAGGAGACGGTTCAGTCCAGCTTCCTCCAACTCAACATTGCAGCTCTTGACTGCCCAATACGACTTATGCTCAAGTTCTATGGGGATGTGACAGGCTTTTCCTTAGATAATCCGATATGGAGACATCCCTATCGGCGTCTTGAATGTAGTGCGATAAGCCCATAAAGTGTCATTCAACCTCAGACTCCAGTCCTTGTTTGAGGGCTTAACAATCCATTATAAAATCCTCTTGATTTCTCTATTTGATACTTCAGCTAACCCAATTGTCTATGGGTGGTAGGGAGTTGAAACTCTGTGGGTCACTCCATACTTTGCTAACAAATTATTGTGAAGATTGTTGCAGAAATGGGAGCCTTGATCACTTATCAATATCTTTGGTACGCCAAATCTAGTAAAGATGGTAGACTTCAGAAAATTGGCAACTGTGGCTGCATCGTCCTTCCTAGCCGGAATGGCCTCTACCCACCTCGACAAATAATCCACACACATCAGGATGTAGGTATAACCATGAGAAGGTGGGAAGGGTCCCATGAAGTCAATTCCCCAAGCATCAAAAACCTCACAAAAGAGAATAGGCTGTTGTGGCATTTCATTATGCTTACTCACCCTACCAAATCTTTGACATATATCACAAGCCTTACAATGGTTAAAAGAATCTTTAAAAAGGGTGGACCAGTAAAATCCAGCATCTAATATCTTCCTGGAGGTCTTCTTTGCCCCAAAATGACCCCCACACATAGTGTTGTGGCAGGTTTCCAAAATAGCTCGTGATTCCACTTCTAGGATACACCTCCTTATCACTTGATTTAAGCAGATTTTCCACAGGTGTGGCACATCCCAGATGTAGTAAGACGCCTCGCTCTTAAGTTTTTGCGCCTGAAATGAAGTCAAATGCGAGGGGATTAACTGTGTTACAAGATAGTTGACTATATGTGCAAACCAAGGTAGGGAAACAGACAAAGCACAAAGTGACTGGTCAGGGAAGGCATCACAAATAGAATTCGAAGGCAATACTCCCCTAGTATCATATGGAAGTCTAGTGAGATGATCTGTAACATGATTGACGTTTCCAGCTTTGTCCTTGACTTCAACATCAAATTCTTGAAGTAGAAGCATCCATCTCAAGAGTCTTGGTTTTGATTGAGGTTTGTGAAAAAGATACTTGACAGCTGCATGATCTGTATACACAATCACTTTGGAGTTTATGAGATACTGTCTAAATTTGTCTAGTGCAAACACAATTGCAAATAACTCCTTTTCAGTGGTTGTGTAGTTTTTTTGTGCAATATCAAGAGTTTTAGGAGCATAAGAAATCACTTTTGAAAGGTTGCCCTCTTTTTGACCCAACATTGCCCCCACACTTAGATTTGAGGCATCACAAGATATTTCAAAGGGTAATTCCCAATTGGGAGAGGTCAAAATCGGTGGTGAAATCAATTTTCTCCTAAGCTCATCAAAGGCATGTTCACACACAGAATCAAAACAGAAATCAACATTCTTTTGCAATAATTTTGAAAGAGGTAAAGCTATTTTACTGAAATCTTTAATGAATCTTCTATAGAATCCCACATGGCCTAGGAAGGACCTTAGTTCTTTCAAATTGGTGGGGTAATGTAAAGAAGATATCACTTTAATTTTGCCACGATCTACCTCTATTCCTTTTTGTGAAATCAAATGTCCTAGCACGATGCCATGATCTACCATGAAATGACATTTTTTATAGTTTAAAACTAGTTTTTTCTCAATGCATTGTGCTAAAACCTTGTCAAGACTTTTCAGACAATCATCAAAAGAGTTGCCATATACAGTAAAATCATCCATAAACACATCCATGCATTTTTCGATAAATTCAGAAAATATAGACAACATGCATCTCTGGAATGTGCCAGGAGCATTACACAGACCAAATGGCATTCTCTTATAGGCATATGTACC
The DNA here is from genome assembly GCA_006871305.1 of Vachellia collinsii. Lineage (NCBI taxonomy): Eukaryota > Viridiplantae > Streptophyta > Magnoliopsida > Fabales > Fabaceae > Vachellia > Vachellia collinsii. Next base: position 23,804 of record QFDD01001001.1, read on the forward strand.
AAAGGAGCAAGTGAAAGTGGTTTTATCTTGGTCTCTAGGGTCTATAGGAATCTGAAAGTAACCCGAATACCCATCTAAAAAGCAATAATGACTTTTCCCCGCCAACCTCTCAAGCATTTGATCAATGAATGGCAAGGGAAAATGGTCTTTTCGAGTGGCATCGTTCAGTTTCCTATAATCTATACAAACTCACCAAGAGTTTTGTACCCTAGTTGGAATCAATTCGTTATTCTCATTCTTGACCACAGTTATTCCGCTCTTCTTTGGTACTACGTGTATCAGTGACACCCACTCGCTATCTGAGATGGCATATATAATGCCGGCCCTTAACAGCTTATCAACCTCCTTCCTCACCACATCAAAGATTAGGGGGTTTAACCTGCTTTGGCTTTGCTTAATGGGTTTGGAATCCTCAGTTAATAGGATTTTGTGAGTGCACACAGTAGAGTCTAACCCCTTTATGTTTGACAACTGCCAACCCAATACCTCCTTATTCTTCCTTAGGACTCTCAACAATTCAGCCTCCTCACTTTCGGATAAGGAACTGGAAACTATAAAAGGCAGTTTATTTTCAGAATTCAAGTAGGCATATTTCATATTGGAAGGGAGTTCTTTAAGTCCTAGGTTGGGGGGTTGGATAATTGATGGAATTAATCTTAGCCCATCAGCAGAGTTTGAGATACTTCCCTTTGGAGATTTTTGATGTATGTTCTCAGCTTTATCTTGTTGAATTGCTCCGTCTGCTTGGCAAGTTGAGTCAGTTGCAAGTTGATTCACAAAAGCGATTTCCACAGCTGTTTCCACCTCTCGATCTGCAGTTTTATTGGAAATTAGCTCATTCAAAAAGTGCAATGTAAAAGGTGTGATCTTAGAGTGTGTGAAACTAGAAATTGTAGGTGAAGGAAGTGGCCCTTCAACCACGTTGTCAAACACTGCAGAAGGATTAATTTGAGACTAAGATGTTGCTTCAGAATCCACAAGTCGTGACTTTTCACTATAATGTCTCGACCTAATTGGTACCGAGAGGTCATCTGGCTGAATAGCTTCACAGGTCGCAACATTTATGCCTGTATGTCATGACCTAAATGGTACCGAGAGGTTCCCCTGGCAGGTGGTGTTAATGTTTTCTGATTCAGCCTCAATAATTGCTCTTCCAACACCTGCAAACCTTGTAGAGCACACTGAACCATCCTTGCTACAATTCATGACATCAGTATATGCAGAGAATGAATCTAATTCGGAGGAGAAAGGAAGTCCTTGGGGTACTTAAAGCATGCTATCCATCTCAAAAAGGTTGCTGCATGATATACCAGTGGCACCAAAGTTTGAAAAAGGGTAAACAGATGGTAGTGAGTCAAAATATGCATCATATTCACTCAATGTTGAATCATGATCTGAAGACTCAATAGGTTTAGAAGTATTACCAAGCAACCTAGATGAATTCAAGTGACATGTATCATGCAAAGTCAGTTCATATTCATCCCCAATCTGCTCTACAGCTAAATCAATTGCATTTAAACCCATGAAATTTGCATTGTCAAAAGGGTATCGAGTGGCTTCATTCATATTAAATGTTACTACATGCTTCCCCACCTCCATTGTGATACAGCTATGTTTCATGCTTATGATGGTTTTGGAGGTTTGGAGAAATGGTCTCCCTAAGATGAGGGTGCTTTCATTTACCACTTCATTGGACATGTCTAGTACATAAAAATCAGCCGGAAATACAAGGTCTTTAACCCGAACTAGAATGTCCTCTACGATTCCCTTGGGATACCCAATGGATCGATCCGCTAGTTGAAGAACCACACTGGTATCCTTAAGACCATTAATACCCAGGGCTGAATAAACTGACCAGGGCATAACATTTATTGCGACTCCTAGATCTAGCAATGCTCCCTTTATATACACTTTCCCTATGGTGCACGGAATGGTGTAGGATCTTGGGTCTTAGCATTTCACTGGGAGTTCTGCTTTAAAAAGGGAAGACACATTAGCACTCACTTGGATTCTTTCTAAGGGCCTAAATCTCTGTTTGTCATCTCATAACTCTTTAAGCAACTTGACATATTTAGGATTTCCTTTTAGAAACTGAACCATGGGCACATTAATCTCAAGCTTGTTAAACAGATTATAAGTCTCATTTGCAAACTCAGATTCATATTTCTTTTTACCAGCAAAGACAGCCTTGGGGAAAGGAAGGTTCTTAGAATTTACCTCCTTACCTACGGATGTTGAAGCTCCCTGTTTGCTTGATTCTTCATTTTCTTCCCTCTGCTTGCCCTTATATGTTGTCCTTGTGTCTGTGTTATCATTCTCTTAAGCTTTCTTTTCGGGTTCAGAACACAGCACATGAGTTTTATCTTGAATGATCTCCTCTTCTTGCACCTTTCCCTTTAACATCAATTTTTCCTCTTTGGAACTTTCAGATTTCCCTAACCTGTTTGGAGATAGTGGGGGGCTAGCCACACCTTTTTCATCTTCAAAATGTATTGTTTTCCCACTTCTTAAGGTGATAGCATTAACGGATTTGGGGTTTATCATTGTGTTGGAGGGAATATTGCCACCCATCTTAGCTTGCATATCAGTGACGGTAATGGATAGCTGGCTCAAGTGGCTTGTAACTTTACTGTTTTTGAGTGTAAGTGCTTCCATTTTCTTATTCACTTCCGAGTTGTCCTTTTGCATCCCTTGTAGGATGGTAGTAATAGAGGAAAATCTTTCATCACTCTCCTTGATCCGCCCCTCAATGTTAGTCATTTGAGCAGCCATGCTCTTCAATAGCTGTGAAGCCTCATCCATTCTTTGTGGTTGTTGGGAAGACATGCTAGTGCTCGGTGCAAGTACTGTGGCTCTTGAGTGGTTTTGATACCCACTTGATGAGGTACCGGAATGTTGAAACTGATTTCCCTGTCCACCTTGGTATTGATTTGGCCGTTGAATCCCCCACCCCACTTGAAGTTCGGGTGATCTCTCCATCATGGGTTATACATATTGGAGTAAGGGTCTCGCTGTGAATATTGTCCATCGCGTCCTTAGTATAAGGCATTGACCTCTTCAATCGACCCAGGGCAATTCTCTATGAGATGCATAAGAAAATTACAGTCTCCACAAGTGGAAGCTACCATGGCTAGAGTTTGATGTTTTGGCGATCGCAAACTCTCTACTGTGCTTGTTAGTTTGGACATATCTTGAGTGAGCTTCACTAGCAACGGGTCCCACTCAGCCTTATGGTCTTTGAGCTCCCTGGAATTCGCATGCTGTCTGTTTAAGGCAAAAATTCTAATCAATTCCCACGCAGCGGGGTTCCATATTCTCCACTGAACCATTAGCAGCAGCGTCCAACACTTGAGCGTCATATGCGAGAAGTCCATTATAGAAATATTATACTAGATGCTCTTCCAAGATTTGATGATTGGGACATCTAGTTAGCATTTCCTGGAAGCAACTCCAATACTCAAAGAATGTCTCATAGGCCTCTTGTTTTGAGGCTGATATTTCCTTCCGGGCAGCAAATATTTTTGTAGAAGGAAAGTATTTATCGAGGAATGCCTTCTTCAAACTGATCCACGACTCCTATGCATTATCCACATATAGAGGTAAGTTCATATACCATTCCTTTGCCTTGCCCTCCAGAGATAGGTGGAATACCTTCCACATCACATCATCAATGTTTGCGCCCACTAGCTTCATAGACATGCATTGCATATAAAGCGTCCGAAGATGGAGATAAGGATTTTCACCGGCCAGTCCATGAAATTTAGGTAGTGAGTGTATCAGTTGACCCTATATTTCAAAATCAGCATTAAAAGTAGGAAAAACACCGGGCATGGGGTCAAAATTTCCATCAAACTGTGTTAATTCTTTGATTGTTCTACACCTACGCGGATCATTAATCCTATTATGCCCATTATTCTCCCCTTGGTCTTCATAACCATTCTCATTATTAGGTCTATTATGATTGCCATTATGATTTCCAGGACCAACGTGATCAGCCATAATTTCCTCTTCTACTTCCTCACTCTCACTAGATGAATGGGGAAGATTACACAGAGTGGGTGTATTAGGTTGTTCTGTCTCTTTCACTCTTCTGACTCTATGCCCTCTCCGCATGCAAATACTCCTTCAATTTATGCACAAAACATATTTCAAGAGAGTTTTGCAGCCAAAACTGATATGCACAACGTAGCATAACAAAATTAGATGCAAACTCAGTGAATTGTATAGTCCGCAATGAGTTTAAAGTGTTGTGGATGCTATACACTCTCAAAGGTATGCACAGAATCAATAGGAATGCAATGCTGAAAAATTAAAGTGATTTGTGGTGACAGAGGTCAGTTAAGTCGCGACTCAACAGTAATAAGTCGCAACACAAAATGTACCGAGAGCCACAGGGAAGCAAAATGAACACTTAGAAAAAAAAATTTCTGAAACAAGGAAACAAGTCGCGACCTAAAGTGTACCGAGAGCAAATTCTAGAATGGAATTGTTTAATGTCGCGATGAAGAGGAGATGAGGTCGCGACATAAGTGTTATTGGAACTGCTCTTCTCAAGTTAACTCAAAAATTCACTAAATTGCTTGACCAAAAACCAATAGAGATGCATGGATAGTAAAAACCTTGTAGTGGTTGCTCAAGCAATTATGACCAAGTAAAAATGAATGCAATATGCTGTGCAAAGATGCAAATGCAAAAATGTCAAAGAAAATCGAGATGTTTATCTGTATTTCTGTAAAATTTGTATGCTATGCAATGTTAAAATTGTTAACTAAACCTAAAGCTCAACAAGAATCAAACCAGGTCAACAATAGTTGTAATAACCAATTACTAGGGAACCAATTACTTGGCTCCCCGGCAACGGTGCCATTGATCGGACACGGTTTTGTCGCCTTCCGGTTCGATGCAAAAATGGTTACTCCTAAAGTAATGTAGTATAGGGAGCAACCAATCGTTCTTCTCGAGGAGTGGTTTATTGGCTATCCTAGTCTAAATTGGTTATTAAAAACATTGTTAAACTTGAATTTGCAAAGTAAGGGGGATTTAGTCTAAAGCTACAGAATGAAATGCAAAACTTGTGGTAAAATATTTTTTTGTGTTTTCAAATATTGAAAGTAAAAATTGGATTGAAAGGGAGTATAGTGAGTAGACTCTCAGTGATGGAATCTTAACTATCCATGCCTTTGCTTAGTTATGGGAGATCAATCCTTCTAAATTCAATTAATAAACCCTAAGCTATCACTTAGGTCCAATGGTTTAGTTAATGCAAATTTGCTTGAATCCAAGTCAAACGACATTCCTTAAAGCATTGTTCAGCTCAACTCAGAATGTAGAAAGAATAATTGATGCTCATGCCTTTGGAGGATTGCAATCACAATCACAGAAACCTAATGCACAACTAATTACCAATAATCATTGATAACCTAGTGAACACAAGGATTCAAATCTGAAATTCATATACTCTAATTTGTATGAACAACAACCAATCCAACTACATAGCCAAATCATAAATTCGCAAATCTACAAACTGAAATTCGTAGCAGTAGAAGTCTCTAGATCTAAAGATCTCTACAACATTCAAACACAAGATATGGCTAGGAATACTCCCCAATGAATCTCTGGCTTAAGTCTTGCTCTCCATCACCAAGAGGCTAAGAATCTAGCCTCTCATGATTCTAGGGACGCAGCAGTCATCACTCCTACGCTCCACCATCAGAAAAGGAAGATGAAGATGGAGATAGTGTAGCAGAAAATGGTAGGAAGGAAGGAGTAGTATGGAAGATGGAAAATGGAGGTGAAGTGTGTGGAAAATTGGAGAGGTTTTCAGAATGGAAAGATAGTACAGAGAACTCCTTAAGCTTCTGTATTTGCTCCCTCCAAAGTGCAGAATGACGTCCCAGTTCGTGATTGTTCCAATTTAGTTAGATCCAGCTGCTGACCTCAGCTCGAAACGAGCAGCAGCATTTTCCCGTTTCACTTCATGACTTATATTATAGAATGTCACGACTAACTAAGCTAGTTGTCGCGACCATTAACACTTATGTCGCGACTTGGTTGGCCTAGAAGAGTTCCAGTGGTCACGAATAGGTTGCGATCAATAATATGGAGTCGCAACATAAGTGCTCCAGTGGCACTTCAATCAGACCTGAATGCATTCCCTTCAGTTTCTTCTCCAAGTACTCGAATATCTTCCCTAGGCATCTGCAACAGAAACAAAGGAAACACTGTTAAACCATAAAACACTGAGCTCGGAAGCATGTACAGCTGGGAGGCACAATTTACTCAATTTTCCCTTCTTTGTTATTGTGCAATGTATGACCACAAAAGAGAAAGAGGTTCAATTTAACATAAGATAGGGCATTTCAGCTATATAATGTCCCGAAATAATGCAGGAAAACCATGTAAATATAAGCATTTATCAGGTGGCTAAGAGGAGAGCACCCCACGGCCAAAAAGAAAAAGAGAAGAGAGAAAAGAGAGGAGGAGACAAAAGAAAAGGGAAGAGGAAGCCAGGCTCTGAGGTGTAGGAGATACCAAGAGAGCCAACAGAACTCAAGAGTCAAGGCCAGGTTAAGCAAATGATACTAAGTAGTGAATTTACTGACTATTGTATTTACGTGGCTTTGATTATTGTTTTTACTTTCTTGTCTAGGCCTTATGCAATGATGTTAATGGTCGTGAGATTTTGTCAATAAATGTAATGGCATGTTAATTTTACATATAAATGGTCATGCATGTTTATGTGATTGTTAGTATAATTTACTACTGAGATTTCCCAGAAATAACAACCCTCCAGGTCACATCTCCATTAAAAGCAAGGGTGAGGAGCAATGCTAGAGGAGAAGGCTTTGCTGCAGAATTATATCTATGGAACCTATATGTGTATTCATATGTGATTTGGATGTTAAGATTATGTTGATGTCAGAACCTTAGATTACGGTTGAGATCATATATGAATATAATTGTGCTAGCTTTGATCTATTGTTGCTATTAAATCCATAAATATATGCAAAACCTGGTTCTAGATGAAACTGTTAATATGCTCATTGATGTGATCTATAATTAAATAACTAGTATATAATCATAAAAATAAATAAATGTATGAAAAAAATTGTGCTAGAGTAAGTGACAAGTGAAATTGTCCCTAAAAAATAACAACCACAACCAGGGTATAATGGTATCACATCTATATAAACTTAAAAAAGATTATACGTATAAATGAATGAAAATTTGATTAAAAATAAGGAAATATAGGATTAAAAAATGGAAGTAAGTATATGAATAAATGATAGATAAAATAGTTATCAAATATGATCATCAACAAAAATAAATAAATATATAACAAAAGTGCGTCAGCATAAATCTAATAATAAATCAAGCAACAATATATTACATATAAGTGAGAGATTGAATGAATAACGTAAGTGTATAACTAAATAAATAGTAAATAATCCATAAGAATATATTTAAATAACTAGTATATAATAGATAAAAATAAATATATGAAAAAAAAATGATTGCGTAAAAAGATAATAAATATAACAGTGAAAAGAGAAATAATCTATACAGACTAACAGTTGCCAGAATAATATCACATCCATATTGACCCAAACAATGAAAAAAATAAATAAAAAGATCACTAACAATGAAAAAATTGAATAAATATCGAAGAAATAGCACCTACAAATTGGCAAAATACTATCACAACTATATTAACCCAAACAAGCTTATTCATTCAAGCAAAAATTGAAAGGTAACTAACTAAATAAATGCCAGATAAAATATATTTATCAAATTTATGAATCAATAAAAAATAAATAAATCTATATATAACAAGGTAAGACAAAAGAAATAGCCCCTACAAATTAACAGTCAGGCAGAATAATATCACATATATATTAATCCAAACAAGAAAATATAGGTTCGAAATGAGTATATAAATAAAGAACAGTAAATAAATAAATAAAAAGTAAATAACCCATAAGAATAAAAATAAGAAAAAAGTGTGAATAAATATGATAGTTAATAATGAAACAAGATTGTAAGTGTAACAGTGATAAGATGAATAGCCTCTCTAAACTAACCAGGGCTACATCATGTCACATGTGAAAAAATTAATTAAATAAATAAATGGTGAGTATATAAATAAATAAATAGTAAATAATCCACAAGTTCTGTAATTAAAATAACTAGTATATAATCATAAAAATAAATAAATGTATGAAAAAAGTTTGTTAGAGTAAGTGACAAGTGGAATAGTACCTATAGACTAACAACTATAACCACAGTAGAACAATATCACATCTATATAAGTCTAAACAAGGTTATAAGTACAAAATGAATGAAAATTTGATTAAATATAAGGAAATATAGGTTTAAAAAATGGAAATAAGTATATGCATAAATAAATGATAGATGAAATATATTTATCAAATATCATAATCAATTAAAATAAATAAATATATAACAAAAGTGCAACAGAATAAATCTAATAGTTAATCAAGTCACACAATATATTAGTATAGAAGTGAGAGCTACGATGAATATCCCCTTCAAACAAATAGGACTATCATATATCATATGAAAAAAATGATTAAATCTAAGAAATATAGGCTATGAATGGTAAGTGTAGAAGTAAATAAATAGTAAATAATCAACAAGAATATATTTAAATAACTAGTATATAATAGATAAAAATAAATATATGAAAAAAATGATCGGGTAAAAAGATAATAAATAAAACAATGATAAGAGAAATAACCTGTACAGACTAGCAGTTACCAGAATAACATCACATCTATATTAACGTGAATGACAAAATTGAATAAATATCGGAGAAATAGCACATACAAATTGGCAAAATACTATCACAACTATATTAACCCAAATAAGATTAAGTAGTAAATAATCCATTGGTTCTGTGGATAAAATAACTAGTATATAATCATAAAAATAAATAAATGTACGAAAAAAAGTGTGCTAGTGACAAGTGGAATACTACCTACAAACTAACAACCACAACCTAGATAGAACAATATGACATCTATATAAGCATTAAATATAAGAAAATATAGGTTTAAAAAATGAAAGTAAGTATATAAATAAATAAATGATAGATGAAAATTATTTGTCAAATATCATAATCAATTAAAATAAATAAATATATAACAAAAGTGGGTCAAAATAAATCTAATAATTAATCAAGTCACAATATATTACTTATACAAGTGAGAAATAGGATGAATAGCCCCTACAAACTATCATATATCATATAAAAATGATTAAATATAAGAAAATATAGGTTAGTAATGATAAGTGTATAAGTAAATAAATAGTAAATAATCCACATGAATATATCTAAATAACAAGTATATAATAGATAAAAATAAATACTTGGAAAAAATGATCGTAAAAAGATAACAAATATAACAGTAAAAAGAGAAATAATCCGTACAGATTAACAGTTGCCAGAATAACATCACATTTATATTAATGTGAATGAAAAAATTGAATAAATATCAGAGAAATAGCACCTACAAATTGGTAAAATACTATCACAACTATATTAACCCAAACAAGATATAAGAAAAAAGTGTGAATAAATATGATAGTTAACAATTAAACAAGATTACGCATAAGAGTGATAGGATTGATAGCCTCTCCAAACTAACAGCCAAGGCAACATCATGTCGCAAATGAAAAAATTGATTAAATAAATGAATGGTAACTATATAAATAAATAAGTAGTAAATAATCAAAAAGTTATGTGGTAAAAATAACTAGTATATAACCATAAAAATATAAATAAATGTATGAAAAATGCTAGAGTAAGTGACAATTGGAATAGTACCTATAAACTAACAACCACAACCAACAACCAGGGTAGAACAGTCTCACATCTATGTAAGCCTAAACAAGGTTATACGTAAAAATGAATGAAAATTTGATTAAATATAAGGAAATATAGATTTAAAAAATGGAAGTAAGCATATAAATAAATAAATGATAAATGAAATATATTTAACAAATATCATAATCAATTAAAATAAATGAATATATAACAAAAGTACGTCAGAATAAATTTAATAATTAATCAATTCACAATATATTACATATACAAGTGAGAGATAGGATGAATAGCCCCTACAAACTAACAAGACTATCATATATCATATGGAAAAATGATTTAATATAAGAAAATATAGGCTATGAATGGTAAGTGTATAAGTAAATAAATAGTAAATAATCCATAAGAATATATTTAAATAACTAGTATATAATAGATAAAAATAAATATATGAAAAAAATGATCATGTAAAAAGATAATAAATATAACAGTGATAAGAGAAATAACCCATACAGACTAACAGTTGCTAGAATAACATCACATCTATATTAACGTGAATGAAAAAATTGAATAAATATAGGAGGAATAGCACCTACAAATTGGCAAAATAGTATCAAAACTATATTAACCCAAACAATATTAAGTAGTAAATAATCCATAAGTTTTATGGTTAAAATAACTAATATATAATCATAAAAAAAGTTAATGTATGAAAAAAAGTGTCCTATTGACAAGTGGAATAGTACTTACAAACAAACAACCACAACCAGGGTAGAACAGTATGATATATTTGTCAAATATCATAATCAATTAAACTAAATAAATATATAACAAAAGTGCGTCAGAATAAATCTAATAATTAATCAAGTCACAATATATTACATATACAAGTGAGAAATAGGATGGATAGCCCCTACAAACTATCATAAATCATATGAAAAAATGATTAAATATAAGAAAATATAGGTTAGTAATGGTAAGTGTAGAAGTAAATAAATAGTAAATAATCCACAAAAATATATTGTAAAAGGATAACAAATATAACAGTGAAAAGAGAAATAACCCGTACAGACTAATAATTGCCAGAATAACATCACATCTATATTAACATGAATGAAAAAATTGAATAAATATCGGAGAAATAACACCTACAAGTTGGCAAAATACTATTATAAATATATTAACCCGAACAAGATTAACTAAATAAATACCAGATAAAATATATTTATCAAATTTACTAATCAATAATAAATAAATAAATATATATATATATATATAACAAGGTAAGACAAAAGAAATAACCTCTACAAACTAACAGCCAGGGCAAAACAATATCACATTTATATTAACCCAAACAAGAAAATATAGGTTCAAAACGAGTGCATAAATACCAGTAAATAATCCATAAGTAAGTAAATAAATAAATAAATAGTAAATAATCCATGAGAATAAATATAAGAAAAAAGTGTGAATAAATATAATAGTTAATAAAGAAACAAGATTGTATGTATAAAAGTGATGGGATGAATAGCCTCTCCTGTTAGAATGGCCGACACCCAAGAGGGGGGGTGAATTGGGTGTTTCAAAAATTTTCTTTTCAAACCTTGATTAATCAAACTATCCAAATCATAAGTTGATAAAACATAGATAATGATATTGGATAGAGTAAGA
>QFDD01001002.1:0-29700 GCA_006871305.1 Vachellia collinsii
GCTTCACATTTCTTAACTTGATTGCATCGCGCCACGCTATGGCTTTGGCTAATTTAGGAGTTAAGGGTTGGTTTACTTCTTCGTCCACATCAGGGATTTCACTTTTAGGTCCAGAGTCGGTGTAAACGATTTGAGGTTCCATTTGAGCTTCCTCAACATTTTGTTCGAGATTTTCTTCATTTAATTCTTCAGGATCTTCTTCCTCAAAGAAGACTTCTTCTTCAGGATCCTGTTCTAAATCAGCTTCTGGTACATCTACTTGAATGTGATCATCCAAGTATTCATATATTACAGATCCGTACTCATGTGTTCCAGTGCTCTTTGAAGAATTTGTCATCTTTGCAACCTAAATAAAAATAAATAATTATCTAAGTTATTTAATTACGCAAATAATCTTCAAAGTGCACTAAAATCTTCATTAAAATAGATCTGATTTGCCATTCAAAATAGGCAAATGATATACCAAACTCAAGATCTCGAATTTACAAAATTTTAGAAACAAACCGCAGCTCATTCGGACCTGTCACGCGCCTACACGCTCCCCGAGAATGAAAAATCACTCAAAAATGAAAAATTCATCCAACTCACACTATCGGTGACGGCGCGTGTAACACACGCGCCGCCAAGGAGGAAGGCACGTACTGCACGCACCATTCCGTTAGCCTTCACGCGCCGACAGCTGCTCGGTGGACCGGTCAGAAGTCACTTCTGACTTGCCACGTGTCCTCACGCCCCACGTGGCACGTTTGAAAATTTTTTATTAAATTTTTTTTTTTGAACTCGGGTTGGGCCACCTTGATCCGGCCCAGTTTTTTCCGGATCGGGTTGGTCTGACCCGATCCCACCTTTTCTTTTGTTTTTTTTTTGTTTTTGGAAATTCTGATTTAGGCCGCCGAGCCCAAATCCAATTTTTTTTTTTAATATATTCTGTAATTTGGGCCACCGAGCCCAAATCCATTTTTTTTTTAACGCTGAAACGACGCCGTTTCGCCACTGTACGGTCGTCATCTTCCTCCAGCCGGGTCGCTCCAGACCCGGTTGGATCAGCGGGTCGGGTCCGTCGGACCCGAACCTTCTCTCCTCCGTTTCTCCGACGTCCGTTTTCAGCGTTCTTGGTGTCTTTTTTCTCGTTTTTTCGTGCTCTACGCAATGGGATATATATCGAAGCCTAAATCTTATGTTTTCAAATGACCCATTTAAAAAAAACTTCAAAACTGTGCTGTACGCGTCTGTCATAACGTCTTTCTTGTCAAAACTTCTCGTATATAAAAAAAATGGGTCAAATTCAGAGTTTTAGGCATGTCTGAATCATCAACAGCATACATACAGAATTAAGCATAGGAGATATTCATATTCTACGCAACAGTAACAATATGTAGATCTATGACTGTTAAATATATCTACCCAGCAAGCCACAGGAACAAATTAAAAGCTCTGATACCAATGAAGCATTTAGTACTTACCTGAAAACGTGACAGTGAATTGGATGCTCACAGTGCTCCCGAACCGGATCACACACAATGGATTCGGTTGATTTTCACAGCAACAACACTGGAGATGGAGAAAGCAAAGAGAGGGAAGGTTTGTTTTTTTTTTCGTCTGGTGAGCAGCATTCTTTTATCACTGCTTTTCCTCTATTTATTTTAAAAACAGAAGAGGCAGTTCTTCCTCAATTTGAAAATGCACGTCCAATAACTTCCAAAAACTGTTCCCTCCCTTTTTTGTGCAATATATAATTATAATGGGAATTTAACCCTTTGCCACCACACTTTCTTGTGTATTTCATTTTCTACCCACATCAATGGGTTGGGCCTAATCCACCAAGGGTGGACTGGCCCAATTTTCCAACACAGACAGTATGGCTTCCACTTACTAAACTATGGTACAACACGAACTATCATTATGGAATAGGCATGATCCCATTTCAAGTTGTTTATGGAGTTGCTCCTCCTGCCCATTTTCCATATCTCCTCGGCGATTCTATCAACGATGTCATGGATAGAGTTTGCTTATCTCGAGAGCTCACTACTTAGCTTTTAAAGGATTATCTCTTCAAGGCTTAGAATCCCATGGTTCAGCAAGCCAACAAGCACCGCTCAGATCATGTCTTTAATGCTAAGGATATGGTGTTTATCAAATTGCACCCTTTTAAGAAGAATTTAATTAATAATTCTTCCCTTCACAAAGTGGTTTGCCAGGTACTATGTCCCTTTCGAGATACTTCAACGTAGTGGGTCTATTGCTTATGAGTTGAAATTATCCCCCGAGTCTCATTTGGACCATGTCTTCCATGTCTTTCTTGCTAAGCGTTTTGCAAGTCAACTGCCCCTATCAATTCTTCCTTTCCTCTAGTTGATGAGGATGGGCGCTTTACTATGGAACTGATGGGCCTTTTGGGGCGTAAGTTGGTAAAATGTGGGCATCTGTCAGTAACTCAAGTTTTGGTTCAATGGCATCATTCTCATCTTAAAAAATATTACATGGGAAGACTTATCTTTCATCCAGCATCAGTTTCTAGACTTTCCCAATTAAGCGATGCCTTCTCACTCCATTCTTGTGGACAAGGATGTTTTTAGGGGGAGGGTGTCGTTATTATATGTCACTTTCATTATTACTTTTCATTAAGGGTCACGTGTCACGGTTATTGTATGTTTTTGTTGAGTATTTGTTAAATCAATTCAGAGATGAAAGGTTCATCTTTCAGCTGCATCCGCTTGACTCAATTCCCATCAGTTTAGAGTTAGCAAAACTTAGGTCATTGAAAAAAAAATATTTTCTGTGCAATCCAAATCATGATCAATAATAGCATCTACAATTTATAAATGGTACAATTTGTTAGTTTTCAAGATGTATGTGGTTGTGATCTATCAAAAAAGATATATGTAGTTGTGTAACTTGGAATTAACTTGTAAATCATAAATATATTATAAATTTCGTAGAGATAATTTTTTTTTTCCAGGAATAAACAAGGTTTTTGATACGCCATACAAGGGGGAGTTAGTCCCGATGAATATTTAACTTCATAGAATTGCCAACATATAAAAAAAAATTGATTTTTCTTGTGGGTATCGCTGGCAGAGCTTCTTTTTTTTTTGAGAAAAAAAGGCAAAATGATATTAATAATATAATTAAAATTTCATCAGACTAGGGATCGGGAAATGGCAGAGCTTCTAATGCTGGAATGAGTGAGCAATATAATGGGTGCCATGCCATGATGGGCCAAATGGTGGAAAATATAAAGCAAATAAAAAATCACTAACCTATTATAAGGAGTTATTCTCTCACATCAAGATGGATCAGGATTTAAATTTTCATCAGAAAAAATAGTTATATTTACTAAAAGTCATAAAATACACCTTTTTGTTCAGTTTAGTTTAGGCAAATTTATGATGTTAGTTGATTCCTACAAAACTAGCTTGGCTTGAGTTAAAACTTGTCCATTTACTATTAAGTGTTAAACTTTTATGCAAATTATACTTTTTTACTTATTGGCCAATACATTCAAATTTCATTATCAAATTAATTCATTGTAACCTCTCAAAACAAGCTCTATGAGCAATTTACCAAACAAATCTTTATATTTTTTAAAGTCTTAGATATAATCTTTTTAGAACAATTTTTTAAACAAATCTATTTTTGATGTTTTGTAACTCAACCTAAGTTTATATATGACTTTAAACCCAAATATTGGAGGAGGATTGTGTTAGGCCATAAACAACTAACATAAAACTCTGTTAAATCTTTATAAATACATATCAACAAAAACGCTCAATTAGATTATTGAGTGAAAACTCTTAGTTTATAATATATTCAAATATTTGATTTTTGATTGAACTCAATAGTATCGAGTACATATAACCAATCCCACCCAATGGGACAATAATTTATTTGTCGATATCTATTTTTAATTTTTTAACCTTAGAACATGTTCTAGAAAATATCAATTCTAGAAACAATCAAAATCATAAGAGTTATAAAATAAATATAGCATTATTCATCATTATCAGAATAATATAAGAAAAACCAAAAGCAAGACAAGCAACCCGCATATAGCTAAGGAAAAAGCTAAATACTTAAAGCTCTTCTTAGAGGTCTGTGAACACAGCAAAGAGATCATTATTGATGTAATCATTGTCCACCAAGCTGACCAAGAAATATTTGTCTCGAACCTGCAAAATGAAATTTACAAGAAAGATCAACTAAAAGCTGTTTATGTGAAGTTGGTGAAGCAGAAGGCAAGTACGGTTAAAAGTACCAATACCATATAAAAGTAGTAACAGTACTTTGATGTGAACTTCATTAATTTCTACAATTAAGAAAGGGTTAAAGTGTGTCCAGCACCTTAAAATATTTTTTCATTTAGCATTTAAAAGTATTTTTCCAAGTTCATCCAATATCCTAAACTATTTTAAGGTGCATCCAACACCTTAAAGTATTTTTTTCAGGTGTATCTAATATTATAAAGTATTTTTTTTCTGTACATCCAGCACCTTGGAGTACCTTTTTTAGTGACTAGAACCTCAAATTTTTTTTGGTGCATCAACTCTAAGACATAAAAAATGCACTTGAAAAATATTTCAGGACGCTAGGTACACTTTAACTCTTTAAACCCTCTGTTCTTATTCATGTGGGATTTTGATGCCACGTGCATTTTACCTCTTCAAGCAATTTCCTGGATGGATCTCCCTCTGTGTATAGGCAAGCCCATCCTCTTGACCATATTTCAAATGCCTCATCTTTCCATACTCTAAAGCTGACAGGATCTACAACAGTAGGTTGGATGATCTCCTTGGCTGGGAAGACACCCCATGTCACAGCATTCACACTGGCTGGGCCCACATTAGATACCCAACTCCCATCTTTATTTACAGCCATATAAGTAAGAGATGGTCGACTCTTGCATTTATTAACAAGAGCTTCCAGCTTTTCCTTCGAGCAGAATAATTCTAAATATGCCTTCTGATAGACATATCCGCCTGGTCCACCCCAACCTGTAGATCACATCAGGAAAGCTAAGAATTAAGCATATCTCAGTGGAAAACATAATTGCATGTCAACTAATTCAGATCTGCTATAAAGGGAGACATTAGCAAAACTACGCACTTGTAAACCAAGTTGAGGCACAAAACACTTGTAAAGCATTTTCATAGTACTGTTCCACGAATTGAATTCAGATCTACAATCATTGTCTTTCCATATGATTGGATGGGCGATAATAGAGGGAGGAAAATGGTTTTCTTGAAACCTTTTTCATTGTGTCTGGGAATCATTGATTAGGGAATGATGTTAAACTCACTTTCAAAAATAATCCAAAAGCCTCCCTCTTACATTCTTCATCTCCAAAGAGGAGAAAGTTTCCCGAAACAAGGGGAAGGAAAATATCATTTAACCATTTTCCCCTTCCTTCTTTATCATGCCTTTTTCTTTGGACCACTTCCCTTCCTTTTTCCGCCCACACCCATAAAAGTGCTAATTTAATGAAGTTTTGGGCTCACATTCAAGTAATTAAGTCAAAGCAGGTCTAACAAGTTTAACAATGTGCACTTAAAGTATCATATCTTTAGACGCAAGAGAGATGGAAAGACCTCCCCACAGGAAAATTATGAAAGAGTTGTGGCCACAACTGTCATCTTATGAATGTTGGCAAAGAAGAAAAAGAAATATCAACCTCTTGACTAAATAAGGAGAAGCTAAAACCAGAGCAACCAATTCATGATTGTCAAGGTTGATTATATACACAAATACTATATATTTTTTATTTCCATGTTTTAAGGAAACAACTTGACATCATGGGTTGGATTTGACTTTCTATGAAGTAGCAGATGTGGAACTAATAATTCCATGCAATTAATTATATATGACAACGTGGCATCTTCTTGCTTCTAACTCAACCCTGAAATACCAGCCCATGGTAGAATCTAACTTTAATTATATGTTAAAAAAAAGGTATATCATATAATGCTAGGCTCCCATTTCTTCTTAATTACTGGTACTTTCCTCTACATTATGGTTCTTGAAGTAGGAAGAATAGTTAGGAATTAGCAAGTTACCTAACAATATAATGCCAGAAAAAAAAGAGTTTGATATTAAATCCTAGAGGAATCATGGTGCACCCACCTACAGTAGGAGAATCAGATCTTTCCCCATTGACAGCCGGTTGACTATTTATGGTGAGGAAGCCCCTGATATTAAGTTTCTCAAGCTGATCATTTATAATCCTAGTCTCTGGTTGAAGACCATCCAGTTCTGTCCAAGGACTGGTTTTCAGTCTTCCAAGGCAGAATAGCCTAAATCTCTGATATGTGAATAATAGGAACAAATTAGTCAATTTTTGAAGTGTCAACAAGAACAATGTAGTCACAGTCCAGCACATTATTTCTACCTCATGAATATCTTCAACAGTGTTCAAGGGAATAGCCCATTCATCAACAAGCTTCCTATCACGAGAACGTGGTCGCATGAACTGTGTAACAAAGTAACAAACTGAGTAGCTATTACAGAAGTACCAGACATGTTACTCATCCATATAGTTGTTGTTCAGAGCAGAAACGTTTTTCTTTTCTTCTTTCAAAATGCAATTATGTTGCAAAAAAGTGATTTCTCTGAAAAAGGTGACCTTCAAGTATATCCAGCTTCTTCATCAAAGGTTTCAACCGCATACGTTACTTTTATGCAAATAGTAGTTGTTACCACAGTATTTTAACTTTTTTTGCGCCATTATGCTTTGGCTTGCAAGCAGATTAAGTTAGTCCATCAGAACAAAATTAAATAAACGTATGCTTAGCATGCACCCCACCCACTCTAAAAATCATATCACTCCCTCACGATGTTGGTCCTCTTCCCATACCCATCAAATTTTTATTCTAGATCTTTCATGTGTAAACAAAGTCACAGTGGCTATGTCCTATGTGGATCTGATTTATTGGACAACAATATTTGATAATCAATTCTGTCTAACAATAACTATTTTCTGCAATATCTATGCAAATTCCAGAAGTTTGCAGTGCATAGATAGTCAGATAGAAGTATCTGAGAGGTATCATGCACAATGAAATTAAAGCTCAAAATTATGAAAGAAAATAATTTCAAGGTTTATAAATTTAAGTTGCCATGCCATCCTGCATACCTGATAGTCAGTTAGTGCTCCATATGATGGATTACAAGAATCACCCCAGCGCCCATGTGGGTATTGGTCCCATCCTATGGTTCTTGATATGTAGCTTTTTGGACGGTTGGCCCTATTATAGTTGGTTAAAGAAACTGAGAATTTTTTTGACAGAGTCACACAACTCATTCTGACAACAAAAATAGCAATTCCAAAGATCATGTACCAAAATATTGGCCGAACATCTTCTTTGACACGGAAAACATTTGTAGGACGTCTCCAAGGTAAGGATCGAGAGATTTTGGACTCTTCAATTAAACCAAGATTCTGCCAGCATTAATGCAATTAGAATTTGCAATTAAGAGAAAAACTCCAATAACAAAATTATAAGTATGCACATCACAAGCTAACAAATAATAAAAGAAAAATGAGACAACCATTAATATGCCTAAAGCTGATTTCTCCATATTTAGCGTGTAAAGATGCAATGTCTTAATTCCATGAGCTAGAATTTTTCTGCACATTTCTGTTCCCAGGTGGATTCCATAAGACTTGACTGCTTCTTCATTGTCCCTGATAGGCTCTAAGGCAGCAGTAATTTCAGCAGGTATCTAGAATATGAGAAAAAAAATGAGAAGATCATATTAGAGCTCATGACGGTTTCCTAATATAACAGAAGGCAAAGAGGAAACATATAAATAATGTGCAGAATGAAGTTCTGACAAACACAGCCTCAAGCAGATTATGTACTTGACTAAAATCTGACTCATTAGTAGGTATAAATATGAATATTTAAATAATCAAAGTAGCAAAGAATTCTCTATTTTATCCAACTAGCCAGGTGCCTAGGTCTAAATGTAAAAACTTTGGAATCTCTGACAATACAACAGAATGTAAGGAAGTCACCCAATGGAAAACCAAAAACAGGAAGCTCATGGAAAATGACTAGCATTCTGCTAAAAAATGACTAACATGTAGATTAGCCATCTAATTGCGGTTGAATTTAACCAGAAATCCTGAGCTATGTCTTGTTGGGAAGAACCTATAAGTTTAATTTCTATATACTACTGCACAACACTTGTTGAAGTGTGATTGACCCATTACAAGGTTCAAGTTCCAAGAGGGAAGGCACAACTGAGGTGACCTTTCCTACAGAATATGCAGAAAAATAAAGATCAATCAATATTCATATATTTAGGATCACATCTAAAGAATTTTGTTTGCCCTTTTTTTATGACACAGCCCTTGAGAGTCAACAACATAATAAATGAACATAAGATTTGCAGAAAAAATAGTGCTCACCTTTGTTTTACAAAAACCGGTCATGCGAATAAAGCCCCTGTAGTTATTTATGGGCATAATTCCAGGTACAATGGGACATGTTATTCCAATTTGGCGACAGTCATTCACAAATTTAAGGAAGATATCAGTATCATAAAATAGTTGGGTGACAATCAGATCCGCTCCCGCATCAACCTACAAACAAAACATGAACTTGTCAAACAAAGACGATGATAAGTTGATAAAATGAAAAACACTGAAGAAATACAGCTAATCTGAAGTATTGACCTCACTCTCCCCACAATTTTCTTTCCATGCATTAAAAAAGAAATGAAGAATCCCTACTTTTTCCAAGTATCCCAAGATTTATCATGGACCAATTCCTTTTTTACCACCTCAACCAGGCAAGTCCACTTTGAAAGAGGTCTCATTAGAGTTGCATATGAATCTAGTAATGAATGAAATTTTTAAGGGACCAGATGTAGAGAATAGTATTCTGAATTAGTAATATAACCTTGCTCTTCAAGTAAGCAAGATCATTTTGATAACTTTCTGGTGTAGCCACACCATCATTGCCTATCATATCTGGATGTGCCTCTGAGAATAAAGGGGCAAAAAAACTAATGAGCAAATGGTGGTGGCAAAGACTGACAAACGGATGGCAGAAAGTGACAACGAGGAAGTTAAAAACAATAATAAAAGCAAAAGAACCTGGATAACCAGCCACTGTAATGCCAAAATAGTCACCATATTTAGCTCTGATATGTTTCACCTGCAAAAGCAACAATCGCCATAAAGTCAGGACCAGTCAAGCATTCTAACAAGATTAACAGCATGTTGGATAATCAAATAAAATATTTTCGTGGAACAAAAGACTAAAACATTTCATGAATCTAAGAATTGAAATGGATCCAATGAGAAAGTCATAAATGGCTACATCACTTGTTGGAATGTTTTTCCCACTTTCTAGTGCATAATGTGTATATCTCACCATTCTGTAGTGTTTGTTAATTTTTCTTTATCAAGTGCCATGATAAACAAAAATCTGCCATAATACAATGTAAAACTTTAGCAATAGGAAAATGGCATCTCTTTCTCACTATGAAGCACTGTCACTTCAAAAAGGCAGTTTACATATTCAGCACATGTTGGGCACTCGTATTAAGCAATAAGCAATATAATATATTACAGAGCACACCGAATTACATGCGGACGCTTCAGAATTTCATGCAACCCAATCTCCATATCAATATTGTGTCTTGTATCCATTTAGTTTTCATGCCCCCTAGCTTTTTCTCACACTACTACTGAAAAAGTGTGTGCAGTTAAAAAAAATACAGAGTTCCTAAACATTTTAATGATCAATATTTTCTAAAGAAACATTATCTACTGAAAATAATTTATACAATCATGCAATTTCCTGAAAGTATATAGTTTGAGTTGAGGTTTCATGCATTCCAATTGTTCTACGATACATAAAAAAACTAGTCACGTTAACAGTGAATATATTGGGATCAAACGCTTTGTCTGATAGCTTAGACCTATTATTTTATTGAATTGAATAAGACTGAAAAGGACAATTGTAAGAAAAGATCATGATGGTGTACCAGGTCACGTGCACATGCAAAGCCACCTTCAACCTGAACAAACTTGTCTTGACCATGTGGAGGATCACCACGAAGAGCAAGCACATTCTGTAGGCCATTAGCCTTGATAGTTTGGAGAGCATGGTCAATTTTTTCAACAGGCATGTTGGTACAGGTAAGGTGCATCATAGTTTCCACACATATCACATTCTGCATCTTGTTGGCAATTTCCAACGTTAAATCTGCTGTTGAACCACCTGCACCCCAAGTGATATCGCAAAATGAAGGATTATGAGCCACCATGCGGTCCATCCTCTCAAACAGGTTGTCCACCCCATCCTCAGTCTTAGGTGGAAAATATTCAAATGAGAACACCACCCTATCCGGATCAGCTGCAGCGGCCGCCTGTATTTTCTCTATAACCTTCATTGTTTTGGTTGTATCCTAAGGACAACTACCAAACAAAGCAGTAAATCTATTAGGTGCAACTATACATTTCCTAGCAGATAGAAAAGAAAATGCCTACAGAGCATACAAGTAATATATCCACATATTGGACATACATGGTCAATCTAGCCATCCATCCCATTAAACGAAGGAAAACGTATTTAGAATACTAATACAAGCTTATATTAACAACCAGCAAAAATGTTTCAGTAATAAGATATAGCATGAGGGAAGCGTATATGACGATGTAGCAAAGCATTTAAGAAAGAAAAGACAAATTTGGTGCACTTCAACACCCACTTCCGATATTTTTTTTCCTACACAGAACAAGATATCAATCTAAACTGATTCATCGTATTCATAAAGATGGAAATCCAAACCAAGGTAAGATATAAACAGAACTTTACTCTTGGTAAATGACTTTGCCAAAATTTACTAATACATTAAGATTCTGATTCTTCTAATTTGAAAAAAAAAAAAGTGCCCCTCCCAAACATTATCAATCCAATAATTTTGGAATCAGGTAAAAGGTTTCTGTTCCCATAAATTTCTCGTCAATTTATTTCTATCAGAGTCAGCAGAGAACACACACAGAGAGAGACGAAAACATAAAGATCACTAATGATTAGTAAATTTGAAAGTAAGCAATCAGAGACAATGCAGATTTGCCAGAGCAGATCCCCGCGGAAAAAGTTGAAACAAAAAAGAATGTGAAACAATTACGTTGAAAACCGAAGAATTCTGAAATTTTTGTAGCTCCTAGATCAGATTCAATAACATGTCGAACACGAGCTGAGAAATCAAAGAGAGAGGAAAGAGAAGGAGAGAAATGGAAGACTTGAATAGACTACTGAGAGAAGATCATAATGAAAGAAGGAGAGGAAAGCAAGGATGTCCCATACCTTCGGTCAGAGAATGAAGCAGAAAGCAGGGAGCGTGGTGAAGCGAGTGTTAGTCGGATTGTTTATTTATAGCCAGAATGATAGATCTGAGATTGGAAATGCATCGTGAAGCCCTCTGTCTTGGTATTTCCAAATATTCTATCGTTTTGATTGTTTTTTAAATATATAAATATTGTATTATACCAGTTTTTCAAGTTCGATTGCGGTTTTTAAAATTATATTTTATGCTGTTTTATTTTATTGTGTGAGTACGAATATCGGGGGTTGGTGATGGTAGTCGGTAGCCAAATATGGTGGGGCCCCACTTTGTCCTCCGGTTGGTGGGAGGGGGTAAGTTGGTTACATAACTTTTCTTAATAAAAATGAATAACATTTCTTAAACTGAGTTACAGAAAACCAGGATTACATAACTTATACAAGATCTCTTCTTCAACCATAGGAGGGGGTTGCTCATAAAGTTAAAAGTTACCTCTCATAATATATTTATGAGAGACCTTTGCTAATTGATCGGTCATAATTAGGTTTTTCTAATAACTATGTCTAACTACAACATGTCAATCTATGCTAATAATTAGCCTAGCATCCTTAACTATGATAATCACCCCGACATCCTCTGTTACAAAAGTTAATTGTTTCAATACAGTCAATCATCACTACAATATTTCTATATCATCTGTCCAACACAATTGTATGCCATTAATGATTCCAATTAGTTCCTCAATGGCCAGTAGGATAGAGGTTAGCTTGCAATTGAAACCAAATTTCCATTGTCCTTCTACATCTCTCACTACCCCCTCCACACCCACTCTTTCGTTTGTGAGAACTAAGCCATCAACCTGCAACATGACACACTTCCAGTTGAAATCTAAAGAGTGTTAGGTTGCTGCGTGAAGTGATTAGAGTAGACATTGCAATGCTCTAACAGGTCTTTTTCCCAGTAGGTTTTGAAGAAAGAGTCAAACATGTTCTTTGGTTCTTGAGACACATCAACCTTGAACAATCTATTGGATCTTGAAACCTACATATCCTTGCAAATATAGTCAAACAGTGTTGTCCATTGAACTTTCTTATTTCTTGGTATGCTTACTTTGTTCTTCAAGTTTCATTGATCCCATTCAATTTCCTACAAAGAGAAGAAAGTTATCCACACAAACACAATTGGGTTTAGAACATACTTCCATCTATTAGCAACATTTGTACAATCTCAAAGCATATACATCTCAATCTCCTAATAACAACCAAACACACATTTGGCATTGTCCATTAGACCCCTTTGTCTCCTGAGCTTCATAGTGTTCTTTTGTGTGTAAAGAGCCACATGAATGATTTGATCTTCTTTGAAACTCTCAATCTCCATAGGTTCTTCCAAATAATTTTTGTCTCCCTCTGGTTGCCTGTGAAATGAAAAAGACATGCAGATTAAACATTAAAAGAACCATCAGTGGATGGTTTCCAGATATACTAGTCCTCTCCTTTCTCCTCACGGGTGGATGTGCACTCAGTTTTTTCAACAAACATACGAGGCAACTAGAATGAAAGCTTATCATAGCTCCAGTTTCCATCTTCATTATCATAATCAACAACTCTTTCACTGCTTTGAATCATCCCTCCCCTTCCAGGAATAATGTCTATAAGGGGTATTAACATCTAACCAATTCTCAAACCAAAAAGAGATATTTATTCCATTTCCAAATTTCTTGCCTACACCTGTCTTGAAATACTTCCTCATATTGTAAATTCCTATCGTGGTGAGAGAAGAGCTTCTCTTCCTTGTTATTTCCAACTTATCAAGGTTCTAACATTTGTATTTGGCACTTAGAACCTTGACCCACAAAGCTTCCATGTCAAAAAGGAGTCTCTAGCACAATTTAAGAATGAAAACTTCATTTTGTCTCCTGAGGTTCTTGATACTAAGCCCTCCCTCCTTATCTTTAATAATATGATCACAAGAAATAAGGTGCATCTTCTTGTGATCTTCACTCTCTCCCATAGGAAATTTTTACTCATTGTTTCAATTTCTTTAAGTAATCTCTTGAGAAGGAATATGGTTTGCATGTGGTAGGACGGCAAGTTGGTAATAACAACTCTGATAAGAGTGACTCTTCCTATCATACTATGATACCTTTATTCCAAATTGGAAAGCTTCTGTTGGGTTTTTTCGAGTCTAGGCGCAAATAGCACGTAAGAAGCCCTTTGATGCAGAAGGGTTATACCAAATGCTTCCCCAGGTCATCTGTTAGGTTGACTTTCATACATTGACTAAGTTCGAGGGCTCTGGAGAAATGAACATTCTTGGAGAAGCATATTTTGGTATTTGAATTGTTCATCTTTTGCCCTGATTCTTCACAAAAAAAAAAAAAAAAATAATGCATATTGACATTCATCAACTAAATCTGTAGATGCCTCTCCAAACAAGATCAAAGCATCAGTAAAAAAACAAGTGGGATATCGGGGACCACTCGAGTTTAAGAGAATGGGATGCCACTCACCAACTATCGAGTTCTTGATTATATGATTAATCCTTTTCATACAAAGGATAAAAATATAGGGAGAGATGAGATTGGAGGCCGTAAAATGCTCTGTTGGTTCCTCATTTCGTAGGACCCAAAAGGATCATGTAGATATACAAGACATTATGATTCTCCTTTGTTTCTCAATCCCAACTAAGAGTTTCTACAATAAAATCCCAGTCTAATTTATCATAAGCTTTCTCCAGATCCACATTGATTGCTAGCCACCCTATTTGACCCTTCTTACTCTTCATGGAATGAATCACTTCTTGCACTGTGATGATGTTATATGTAATGTTAGTGCGGATTTTAGGTGAACCGGAGTTCAGAGGAAGGTTCGGGTAACCAACAGCGTGTGGCCGGGAAGTGAAGCGCGGGACCAAACTCAGGGATGGAACAAAGTGAAAAGAGGATTCAAACGGCTTAGCCTATCGTTGTCTATTGAATCTCAGAGTGAATTACAATGCTTTTTGTTCCAAGAGAAGAGAGAGTTCTCCTCCAGTTACAGACTAATCAGAATAAATAATGTGCTTCCTAGTCGTCTAGCCGTTGGGTAGTTACAACATGGCTCCGGGAATCTAGGCAGTGGGGGTGCTAAATCCGTGGATCACAACGGTCTGGTCCTACATCCTCGGGGGCAAGGACCGCGGACGTTCGTTGGTGTCGTTGGGTGAGCGGTCGCTGACGCTGGTCGCAGGCGTAGGTCTCCTGGCAAGTCTTGGTCGTAGGGACAGTTGCTGGACCTGGTCCTGGATCATTGCAGCCAACTGGGCTATTTGGTGTTGATTGGGCCGGTCGGGCCCAAGGCCAGTTTTTGGGCATACATGTAACATCCTAATTTTTCATTTACTTAATATTAGGAAAAAATTATTTTTATAATAAATAAATTTATTGTGTATTGGGAGTAAATAGAATAAAGGAGAATTGGGAGTAAATATTTAAAATGAGACTTTTCACATATATGCAACTGAGCTTCCATATGTGCAACTGAACAGATTTCATTTTGCAATTAATTTTTCAATGGGAGATTTTTCCTCAATTTTCCCATAGAATAAACCCAAAATGAAATTTATATAAATAATAATAATAATAAAAGGAAAAAAGGGGAGAAGCCGGATGACAATATTAAAATGGGGTCTTTTCTTGCAATTTTCTCTTTTGAGGTCATGTGTGTTAATTTTAGCCACGTGCTTTATTTAATCTGTTTGTTGTGCATGTGAGAGAGAAGCTTCCGTGGCTTCAGTTTGGCTTCTTCCTCCTCTGTGCGTCGCGTGCAACTGCCATGGTTTTTAGGTTGGAGCTGATCAAGGTGAGTAAAACTACTTTAAATTATTAAACCTTCTTTATCAAAATTGTTTCACTCGTTTAGATCTATCTATTGGTATAATTTATTTGAGGGACAAATCAAATTTTTAAGTTAGGGTTGTTACCAAGTTTTGATATTTAACAATAGAATACTATATTATTATAGAACTAAATTAGTAGAACGTTTTAATTAGCTTAGTTTTATCTATTGGTTGATTTGAGAATTTTAAATGATTTTTCTATTTAATTAAATTATTATTTGAATATATATGATATTTGTACTAATTAAATTTGAATTTCATAATTTATTTTAATTTATTAGAACCTATAATGATTTTTAAATGGATGAGATCTAATGTTGATAATGAGATATAAATATTAGGAATTTTAGATGAAACTTTAAATATTGGAATTTGGTGTTTTTGAATATATTGAGGAATTAATGATATTTTTTAATGAGTAATAAGTGAATGTGGTTTAAGGTGATGATGAAATTATAAATATTTGGAATTGTGGAGGAATTTGAATGTTGAGATTTAATGTTTAATAGATTGAAGATATAAAAATATATTAAACGATTCCAATAAAGAGAAATAATTTATGGAATGGAGAAATGTGATTTTTACAATGAGAATTTGAAGATACATTATTTATGTGACTTTTGTTGAAAATTTAAATTGAGAATGTTGGGGATTTCTGGTACATGGGAGAAATTATTATTTGTTATAACTTTAAGTGTAATAGAGATATTGGATGATGGAAATGTGATTGGGATAAAGCCTTGAATTATGGTTTTAAGTGTGGAATTCTTGAAGGACTTAAAGTTTGGAAAGAAAATAAGTTTTACTTAAATTCTTATATAATTGTTTTGGTTAGCATTATATTAATGTATGATTTAATTAATTGTGTAGATTAATTATGTTTTGGTGACTTGAGTTTTGAGCTTTGGATTATTGTGGTATTGTATATTTGTTTTGGCGTGAGGTAACCACATTTAATTTATTTTATAAGCTTTTCATTGATTGTAATATGTTTTGAAAAACATTTTGTGAACTGTATTACTTGGATTTAAAACTCATGTGATGATCAAATTGCAAATTATGATGAGACTACTTTTTTAAGCTAAACTTTACATGTTTATGAATTACTGGTGAAGTGAATAGTATTTTGATACTATGAATTATGCTAACCACTCTTTATATTTTGTGCATGAGTTGTGGAAGGATTGTGACTGTGTTGTTGGGGATTGGATTGTGATGAAGTTTGGGAAGATGGTATACTTGGTGAATCTTAAAGTCCATGACAATAGTCTTCACTATTGATCATAATGGTTGACATGATATTAAACCTTCCAAGTCTTGGACCCAATTATGGGCAACCACAAAGAGAATTACACCTTCCAATCTTAGATCCAGTTATGGGTGGTTAGGAAGGGGGCTTATTAACCATATAATGATAGTTGACTCTGGCCAAGTCTCCTATCATCATAGGTTAAAGTCCATGTCAGGTGAGATAAAAAGGAGTTTGGTGGAGGAAATTGTGTACAATTTGCGTTATACTGTGTTGATATACACTATGTTACTAATATATTCAAATGGAACTTTGTTCTTCTACCAACTTCTCTATCCGGAATATATTATTATGTTTGATATCTATTAGTTGATTAATCGTTCTATTGATTTATAACTGAGTATCTATATATTTTCAATGAATTTATCCATGTTTCACCTCTTATAACCTTGCCTAAATATTTGATAAATTTTCTGTTGGTTATTGGGACTTTATGTCTCATCCTATGGTTTCAACATTTTCAGGAGATGGCCCTAGTACTGATAGATAGGAAGGAAAAGAGCCAGAGGTATAGTATTATGTCAGCTTTTTGTAGGGCCTCCTCTTTTTTAGACATATATATGGGAGATGTATATATTGTCATATATTTAGGTTGTGCATACTCTTCATATTATTTTGCTCATGTTGGATGTTGATGTATCGCTGCTAACTTGCTTATGTCAGTCTATGAATTGATCATATGCCATCCCGATGAGGGTACTTTGATAGCCATTGTTTTCCTACGTGGAAAGTTTCAATTGTGGATATATATTTGATGTTTGAATGGCATTGGGTCATCTCTAGGTTGAGATGATGGTTCATTAAATTTATTTTCTTAATTGATGTAATTAGGGTGTTTATTTTGAGGATTATGGATGAGGTTGTTTCATTATCATTGCTCTACCGACCTATGATGAAGCTACATTGGTGATGGCCAATCATTTTAGGCAGAATCCTAGAGTCTTTGACTAATCACCTTTGTAATGATTTTATAACTCACATTACTTAAGGAAATAAGCTGAAATTCCTTAATCATGCTAGGAGTCTCCACCTTTTGGATTGAAAATAGGTTTGTATCCTTCAACTCTTTGACCTTGGCATTGAAATTAATTACCTGACAATCCCACTATGCAGTGATTTATATCCATCTATTGTATTCCACGTTTGGTGGTTTGATAGTTTGATTTGTTAATAAACAATCCTGTATGTCTATTTATGAGGTAGTGAGAGAGATGTTTTGCTATCCTAATAATCTCCCAAATCAAAGGCATTGAAATTAATTGCCAAACAATCCAATTATGCAGTGATTTATAGTATCCAATTATTGTATTCCATGTACTGTAGTTTGATTTGGTAATAAGTAATCCTTTTATTCTATTTATGAGGGAATGAGAAGATTTTTTTTATCATATTTGTAATAGATTTGAGAGAAGTATTCCCATTGGAAAAATTATGACTTCAAAAAATGATATTCCGTTGATGAAATGTTTTTTTGTTGGATTTGACGGTAAAAATTGTATTTAATGGATTAATGAAAATATGCAATAAAAACGTTTTAAAAATCATATTTCCAAAATACTTTCAATATTATTAACTACATGTTATTAATGATTATTGTGTTTTTTTTATTTATATGCCGCAATAATCAATAAACCTCTTTACAATCAATAGCGATATAGCAAGTCACCATTTTTGTGTTTTCAGGTGTTATTGTTTAGAGCATTTTTATTTTGTAATTATTAAATGACTAATAATTATTGTAATAAATTATTCAATGCTGTTAATTATGTATTATTAATGATTATTTCTTATTCCTTTTATATATATCCTAATCATTTAGTAATCCCCATATAGTTGTGCGTTATTAATAACTATCATCCTTACTTATTCCCTTTTGTAATTTTAGGTATTATTTGCTTGAGGTTGAATAAAATATATTCTTGTGGTGGGCTCAATGTGGTTCATGGTTTGTTCTTGGTGATGCTCATTATCTCATTAAATCATTCAGACTTTGAATGGGCGAACATATATGAAACAATCTCACTATGCAGTGATTTATAGTATATATCCAGCTATTATAATCTAACATGCTGTTAATCTTGTAAGTTGTGCGTGGTGAATTAACCCGTGCGTGGTGACTATGTTATTCCGACTCATGGGATATGATCTATAATTTATTTGCAATATGGCATGATTATGTAGATTGGGGTGAGTTTGCGGAAGGTTTTTCATAACTCATTTTCACATACATCAGGCTGTGAAAGTATTCTTATTTTAAAGAGGAAGAGATTATCTTAGGAGAGTGAGAGCTCTTATTTAAGCTTCGAGGGTATAGGGAGAAGGAGACCAGCATGTTGTGTGAATCAAAGAATGAGAGATAGTGGAAAGAAGGAGAAAGAAGGAGAAAGAAAGAAGGGAAAATCGGGGGGAAATCCCTTATTGGGGAATTAATTGCACAATGAGACCTGCTTAGTTGCATATGTGGAAGCTCAGTTGCATATAACGTGGAAGCTTAATTGCATATCTTGGAAGCTCAGTTGCATCAGTGTAGAAAGTCCCATTTTTTGCAATTAATTCCCCAATAGGGGACTTTTCCCCAATTCTCCCAAGAAAGAAACAGAGAAGTGGAAAGAAGTGGAAGAGACTTGAAAGTCGTTTAGGATGCTGCACTCAAACTTTTATACTTTTTTTCATCAATTTGAATAAAGAAAATCTACCATTAGCCTGTGTTAATAAGCTAATAATGCCTAGTAGCTAACTATGCACTATGGCAGTAGGAGTTAATGATGTTCTAGGAGGCGACTTGACATGACTATAGCAATAGGAGTAGGATTGCAAAATCTAATGGGTGAAACTTAATTATTTTTAAGAGGAAAAATGCAAAACTATTACACACATTATATGTTATAAAACTATTTATCTATTAAATAAGCACCCATATATGATATATTTTAATATTTTATATCTTCAAATATTAAATATTATTTTATAGTTATAATTTAATTATATTATATTATGTTAATTATAATTGGTTAATTTCATGTTGAACCCAGTCTAACCATTTAACCCTGAATCCACTATTTCAATCAGTTTAGTGTCTATTCTAATTTTAATACATTAATTAGTAATGCTCTCCTCTTTTGAGGATTCTCAACTTCCTTCTTTCCATTGAACTTATGTTTTTTGTTGTTTAGCTCTCCTATGGTTTCAGTTCTCCATTTGCCTTCTCTTTTTTTGATTGCCTTAGTCATCCAGTATCTAATGCTTTTTCTGGATTGTATTATCAGGTGTCCGAGCAACAAACTAATCTTAACTAAACATTTGTGGGACCCTTCAAGTGGCAAGCTTTCCAACAAGGTTTAATGCTACTGCATCCATGGTTTGAATCTAAGACCCTATATATGTTGGTTGGATGTCATTACCAATTCAACCAAATGCTTGTTGGTGCTCTCCATTTGCCTGCCTTTTCCTTCGCTTACATTATAGAAGATTCAGCCGTCACCTATGGCGCTAATTCCCTCTTTTCTATCAAGTCCTTCTTGATGTGAATTGTCTTTAAACCATGTTGGCAAGAGTTTAAATCTTAAGGAGTAACACTTAGTTGTGGTTTCAGTTGTGGTGTTCAGGAGGCATCTCCAAAATTTAGTGAAGTGAGGTGAATCCTACTTGTTGAGGCTGGATAAAAAAGGATTTGCTTGTAATGCTCCTATGCTTGCAAGACATGTCCAAGTAGATTTTGAGTTAGAAATTTTGCCCTTAGGTCTATCACAAAAAAAAAAAGGACCTAGGTCACCTCCCAACCCAACGGGCTACTCACTTGTCGCCCTTGGTCATCTCAAGTTGCTTTTCCCCAAACTTAAAGAATTGCCCATACCAGATAAGTGTCTAGGTCACTGGTTTCAGAATCAATCTATTGAGAAAATGTTTTGATGATGAAAAATTTGTCTTTGCAGGAATTTTGAATTATGTATCAATTCTCGAGTATAATGGTTCATACTCGAGTACTTAGTTTTTTTAAAATAAATTGTTTTCACAACACTTCCAAAAAGTACTTAAGTATTAATGAAAGTATTGAGAATACTCGAGTATTGATTTAAGAAAAGGCAGTTCAAAACTCAACACTTTCAATGATACTCGAGTATTGGTGAAAGTGCTAACAATACTCGAGTATTGAATCTCAATACTCGAGTATCGCTGAGCAAAATTAGTTTTCAAAACTCAACACTTCCAAGAACACTCGAGTACTTATGAAAGTATTGGTAACACTCGAGTGTTACACTACAATACTCTAGTATTGAACTGTTAAAACCATTTTTGAACTCAAACACTTTCACAGAAACTCGAGTATCCATAAGAGTATTGATAACACTCGAGTATTATGCAACAATACTTGAGTATCGAATTCAAAATTTTCTTTCTAAACTCAATACTCTAAAGAATACTCGAGAATCAAAGGAAGTGCTTGCTCTAATGCTTCTTGAACTCGCAATACTCGAGTATGGATGGGTTCACAGAACTCGAGTATTGAGAGTAAAGTAGGCAGTTCCCTTGAGAAAAATTTATTAAAACTCGAGTATCACTTCCAGTGCTCGAATAGTGACAACACTTTTGTGTATACTCGATAATTATTGAAAGTACTAACAACAAAATGCTTTACAAACACTCGAGTATCGACAAAAGTGTTCTTGTATTTTATAATAATACTTCTTTCAAAATTCGAGTATACCTTATAAATTTTGTGAACACTCGAATATTTTCACTATAACTCAAGTACTTTACAAAACAATGAGAATATGCTGTGTTGCTTTGCCAACAACACTCGAGTATTGAGAGCCATAATCGAGCACTCACTTTTATTGATAGAATTCCAATTTGTCAGAATGTCAACTTTATTCGTAATATTTCCTCTTTTATAATTCATTTATTTGAATCCTTTCTGCACTCATAAATATTTCTTCCTCCTTCTTAGCAATAGTGCATGGGTCATCTGATTGCTTCACCGATGTGCACTCAACGGACCAAAATCTTTGGTTACGACCATACTATGTGTTAGAAGCATTCAATGCACAATGTTGAACAATGAAGTTGAGAGTAACGGAAACGAAGTTCTTTCTAACGGACATTTATTGCTACTCATCTATAAATAGAAGAGCATTCAAGACGGGAAGACAGAGATCACCTACCTACGAAGTTGCATTAATTATTTGCTTACATTATTCCTCTATTCTATTGAAATTGGGAGGGGGAGAATTCTTTCTTCAGATTGTAAAGCTTAAAAGGTCGATTATATTGTTCTTAGTGGATTCGTAAAGCTCAGAGGGGACCTAAGGACTGGACGTAGGTCAGGAGGACCGAATCAGTATAAATCATTGTAGCAATCTCTCTACTCAGACTCTTTATTTTCTGATGTTGCTTTACATTAATTTTTCAAAAGTCTACCAATTCATCACTTGGTCTATTCTAACACAATTCAGCATGTCTGGATTTTTATACACAATATAACATTACTAATTACCAACTAGAAAGCAGATTAAATTAGAGAGGCGGTAAAGTGATACATACTAGAAAACTTGAAGCTAGCCAGAGATAGAAAATAACATTCCTAACATCTCAACTAGGAAAAAATCGAAGGTCTTGTTGGCCAAATCTCATATGAAGATGAAACTTCACAAGCTTACAACATTAGTTATTATTGTTGTGCGCGCGCGCACACACACACACATATTCCGTGCCAACATTAATTATAAAGATGAAACTTCACAAGCCTGCATTATTAATAGAGTTGAAGTTAAACTCTGGTATCTTTTGATCATCATGCATGCTTCTCCATCAACTGTCTAAACAATTCTTGGGGTGCTGAAAAAAATTGAAGAGTTATGATGAAACACTCAAGTAATTACCATATATGACTTGTGATTAATATTAATGGTCAATTTGGCCTTTTAAGTTCATATCAAGTTTCAATTTGATCTCTTAAATTTAAAAAAAATGTAATTTTTAGTCCTTTAATCTTGATATCGGTTGCATTTAATGAACATGCCGACTCAACAAATTTAAATAATGATTTTACAGTTAAATGTTAAGAAAACATGCTTAAATTCTAAAATATAAAGATGATTATCTTATAGAATTATACTTTAAGCATATTTTGTCAATATTTAATTGCAGAATTATTGTTTAAATTTGTTGAGCCAATATATAATGTTAAAATAAAACACTATAAGTATGCTTTTTAACATTATGGGATGATCAAATTGAAACCTAATATAAACTTAACGACATACTTTAGCCTTAATTAATTTATAGCACATAGAGTAATTAATTGATGTTAATTACTCCCTCTAGTCAACAAAATAAATCATTTTAACTAATTTATTACTATAATAATTGCAGGTGTAAAATTTGACAAGTAAAAATTGATTATTCTCCCAATTTTATTGTGGACTGAAACGATTTTGCTAAAAGTGACTTGTATTACCAGGTAAACCAGTGAAGTTTTGATATTGTTCGTAGCCTTGGCGGATCACCATCTCAGTGCCATAAACAATAGCTGCACCAGTTTCCTTTGCTTCTTGCAACAGTCTGGTGTCCTTTGGAGTGTAGATCGCATCAAACACCAGGCAATAATGCTTTAAAGCATGCTGTGTATGTTTCAATGTATCCACAAAGGATGATTAATTAATTAATTAATTAATTACAATTAATTCATGGGATTTATATGACATTTTAGTTTTAAAAAAAACACTTAATTTAGTGATATAGGTTGCAAATGTTAGTTAAAAGTTGAAACAATCAAGTGCTATAATATTTTTTATTGCAAAATAGGCAATTAATTAAGTTTGGTTAAATTACATAAAATTGCCCTGAATTTTAGATCATATACAAATGGCCCCCTTAACATTTAAAACTTAATCCCACCTAAGCTTTGAAGTTGATGTAGATGACCCCCAATTATAAATTTTATATATCTCAAAATTTATTTTTTTGTGCATATAACATTTCACAATTTGACTTTTATGCAAAAAGCCCTATAAATTTAAACTGGGCACAAACAAGTAAAGACAAAGTTTGATAAATCATAGGAGAGTTATACTACATATACATAAAACTAAGTTTAGGGGAGTTTATTATAAAGTTTTAAATGTTAAGTTATTTGTATATTACATAAAGTTCAAGTGAATTGTGTATAATTTAACGTTTAATTACATTTTATAACTCAATCTCAATAGTTTAAAACTGCAAAGATACACAAACCAATATTTGCAAACCCTTTTCAGCAGCGTAATTAATTATCATAAAATTGATTTTAATTATTGCTAAATTGTTCCTACTCCCTCTTAATTAATTAATTGATATATGCAAACTAATGCATACAAACTAAAAACAAACCTTTGGAATGGGAGTCTCATCAACTTTAGGCTTCATTCCACAGAAGTTGTATTTGCTAGCACCATCCCTTCTTCTGGATGAAACTCTCCCGCTTCACTCTGCAGTATTGCTTTTCCTCCAACCTTTTCTGCTACATCTATTGCTCGTTCTGCAATGTGTTTCCATAGGTGTGCATATTCATCAGTATCCAAATACATGTTGAAGCATGCAAAATTGCAAAGCACTCCCTCTTGTCCTTAACACTACCTCTGGTTCTTAATTTAAAAACCAATTGACTATTTTGAGAGATTAAAAATCTAAATAAATAACGTAATTATAATATATATTCTAAAATAATTATGTGTATCATTAGATTATATGTCAATTTATGAGTTAGGAAAATTAGTTTGGAGAAAAATGATAAATACATCAATTAATTAGCTTCCTTAATCTCTCCAAAAACCAACTTCTGGTCTTACATTAATGATCATGGGTAGTATAAGATTTAAAGAACTAATTTGGGTATATTAAGGAAATTAACTAAGTTAGTTATTAATAATAAATATGGGTTGACTTTCTTGAAATGCATTTTTTTAAACATGACTACCCTTAGATGGAAACTATTTATTGTGTGCAATCAATATGTCTACTTTGGGGGGAAACATTATGAACATGAGAGATAAACTGGATTTGAAGTCTTATATATAAGACTAAATTCAGTTCCTAACTAAATCTTATATTACGGATTAGAATGAGTAGTTGACTTCTGAGAAGCTTTACTCAACATGCTTCATCTAATGACAATAGTACAATTTGATGAGTGTAGAATTTTTACGAAATGTGCGATTAGAAACTACAACTCTCGCTCCTTTCTGTGCTGCGCCATAGGCTAGTGACTTGCCGGCGCCACCAGCTCCCAGTACAACAAAGAGCTTACCTGCCAAGGGCGATGCACTGCTTGGTGTTTCACCATACAATTTTGTAAAGGTTAACAAACAAACTAATCTTATGAACCATGATATTATATAATTTCAACTTGCGGAAAGAGTGAGAGAGAGAGAGAGAGAGAGAGAGTGAGTGTGTGTGTGTGTGTGTGTGTGTGAACAAGTAACTTAAGAAACCTCTTAATCCATCCTCAATAGCAGTGATGGCACCAATGTAATCTGTATTGAAAGCTATCAATTTCCCATCTGGTCTCCTTACAATGTTATTGATTGCTCCTATTTTCTGCAAAAAAAAAAAAATTATATATGAATCAATATAAGGTCAAGTTACTCTCTCTTATTCTTAACATATAAGCTAGCTAGATGACTGATTTGTAAAGATTAAGAAAATTAATTTAGTTGGTTATTTGTAAAGAAACATGTGTTGATTTCCTTACAATACCTTCTTTAATCATCATTTACATTTGAACTACTGTTTGATAGAAACCCTCTTACTATATGCACTAAATAGGGATATTTGAGGAAAAAAAATAAATTTGGAGACAAAGTATTGCATTTAGAATAAAAATAAACCTATAAATAAACAAAGGCACCTACCTTGGCAATAGGATCAATCTCATCCATGCATTTAAGTGCAGCCTCCTTATGAGGAAGTGTACAACTGCATTTCTCACCATAAGTTGCATTAACTTGGGTACTAACATATAAAGCTAATGGTAATCTTTGATGACATATCCCTTGGTTGAATCTAAATCTAGCTAAAATCATTTAGTTTAGTTACTACTGTTGGTTCTTAATAGAAGATCTAATTTACAATGCCCTTAATGTAAGATCTAGATTGCAGTACATTAGTCACTGTAAAATAAATCTTATATTATGGCCTGAGAGCAGTATATCTTTCCATTAGTAATTGTATTCTTTGAAATTAATAAAAAATATCTATTGAGTACCTG
The DNA here is from genome assembly GCA_006871305.1 of Vachellia collinsii. NCBI lineage: Eukaryota > Viridiplantae > Streptophyta > Magnoliopsida > Fabales > Fabaceae > Vachellia > Vachellia collinsii. The sequence continues at coordinate 25,731 of QFDD01001002.1, forward strand.
CAGCCAGAGGCAAAATCAAGGGATGAGTAAGTATTGAAAAATTTCTCCACATCATCCACCAAGAAGGGCATATAAACTGCATTAAGGCCAATAGATTTGAATGCTACATTGTACAAAAGAGGACTCTTGCTATGATCCACTGGCTTTCCAATGAGTCCATATACTTTAGTGTCAGGCTTTATAAGCCTAAAATTGTATAGCTCCAATAAGTCTTTCACTGTTGGTTGCCCCGGAGCTGAGATCGCACTCGTCTCGAGCGCGGCGTAGGTGAGATAGCTGCAGAATTTTGGGCTGAGGAGCCGTGAAATCAAACCCCTTTCTCCCATGACTAATCCTATTACTGGAATCTGCAAATTTTTTCAAATATTATCCTCATAAAAAAAAAATCTAAAGGAAACTACTAATAGATATTCACATTTCTATTGGTACTTTAAGTATCCCCAAATCACTTTGAACTTGAAACTAATCTCTGTTGAACGGGGATTGTTAATGTTAAAATTCTCCCAACAAGTCTGCTTCCCAGGTTTTGAACTTATGTTCTCGTCCCTAAGACGTGAAACTGTTTACCATATTAACCAACAGTTTATAAGTTTGTGAGTTACTACTACGTACGTTCATATTTATACTTACATGAGAATGGACTGTAATCTGGAAAATTCGAGCACAATCTGTAATGTCCAATGCAGTGGTCACAATCTTGGCAATGTCAGCTCCGGTGGCTTGAATACTTGCTACTAGATTTCTAATGGTTTCTGACGATGGAGTATTGTGAAAGTTATGTAAAGAAACTATCACCTTGAGATTTTTTGGTTTCTTTCCTTGGATCGAACTGATGAACTGGTGAGCAACCTATATATATGCACAAAGTAGATTACGACAATCAAATTGTGACAGCAGTTATTTACATACTCCCTCTACTTTTTAATATAAGATCCACGTTCATGAATAAATTGAATTATAGAGTGAATCTTATATTAAGGATTGGAGGAGGAAGTATCTTAAAATTGAATCACTATTTTTTGTTCTGTTTTTGCAGGGCTATACCTGAAGTTCAACATCAATATAATCAGCTCCAAGTTCCATGGCTAGACGAAGAACATTCTGCCTCTTGGTTTCATCCCCTTCATATTGACCACCTTCCCAAATTGGTCTGAAAATAATGTGCCTCATCTAATGAGCTCTTTAACGTCTCTTAAAATCTTTCAGCTTCCCAAATGTTATGTTCTTGTTTCTTATGATCATTAGATTATACTTAAGGTAAGTGACGTTTTTTCTTTGACGAATATGATAAAAATTCAAAACCGCATCATTTTGTACTCATAACAAGTTAAAATATCATTCATTTTATGTAGAATCTAAACTGTAAGACAAAATAAGGGAAAAAACATTTGGGAGGTTACAAAGGGCATTAGATAGAGAGGCCATTAGTACGGTTTTTTTTTTTTTTTCCTTTTTGTGCTTCAACATGAATCTGAAATCTCAATAGGAAATAAATATTAGCAAATAAAATCTATGAGTGGGTACTACTCTGTGAATTATGTACCTGTAAGTGACAAGAGTGGGCAAACGACTTTGTTTTATAAGGGTTTGAAGATCTGATGATGCGTTGAAGCTTCTCAAGCAATCAAGTCGGATCTCAACAACATCAGAGCCAACCTCCTTAGCCCTTCGCATATCAACGAGCATTTGATCCACTGTGGTCCCCACAAGTGGAGTGCATAGAAGTGTTGGGCTGCTCACAACTCCACCACTTCTGGTCTGTAACTGTGACGTCCCCAGCTATATAATTTTATGACAAAGTTCATGATTGCCACCAAAACACAACACAACAAAAGATTATATTCAACGTCACACCAAACCCAATAAATAAAGAAGGTTTAGGTTTATAAATAAGTTGATTTAGAAAAGCCATGTTGTTCAGTAGCATTATGGGAGGCTCTGAAATATATATTTATACACATACACACTTGTCCGATCCATGATCTAGGAAGAGTTGGTCTTAGTCTTGTATATAAGACCCCATATCTCATATTTTAGTAATCCTCCCTCCCAAACTACCCCCTATTAATATCCCTTCAACAAAGTGATAAGTTTTTTTTTTTACCTGTAACAATGATTGAAGCTAAATATCACACTTCATTATGTCTTTAATATAAGACCCAATTAACTACTTTAGAAATATTGAGGGAAGTTAAATAAATTATTTTATATTATTTGTATTTTTCATTTTTTATCAAACTAATTTACCTGACATATAAATTGATATATAATATAATAATACACATATGTGTTTCATATAGATAATGTATTGTATGCTATAATTAAAAAAATTATTTATCTTCCTTAATCAATCTCTCCCCAGTATATGAAAAATCAAAGTAATCGATCTCTCCCCAGTAGTCAACTGAGTCTTATATTAAGGACAAGAGAGTATTTAAGAAAAAAACATGTCATATTTGTTATAATTAACTAATTTGACTAACTTCTTTAATCTAATAAAATTTGTTAAATATGTCTTATAATTAAGTACTGGTAGAGTAATATATATATATATATATATATATATGTTGATGACATTCAGAAGAAGAACCAGAGAAATCCGAAGTGAGAAATGTTTATCTTGAGAAGAAGAGTTAAAAAAAAAAAAAGTACCCAAAGGCTTCCCATGTTGAGAATGGAAGTTGAGTTGCCTTAATTAGCTTGGAAACTCTGCATAAAAGGAAAACTGGAAGTCTCTGGGGTTTATGAAGCAATACCAAGTCATTAATATAATAGTCAATATGTTTTTTATTGAAGAGATTAAAGAAGCTAAATACATTAATTAAATAGATATATATATATTATTAGATTATATATCAATTTATAAGTTAGATAAATTAACTTTTAGACAAAGATAATAAATATAAATATTTTAAAGTCATGCATTTAGCTTTTTTAATCTAAAAAAAATAATCAATCGACTTTTATATTAAAGATCAGTAGAAAGTAAGTTATGTTATTACTCCATCAAGTTACTTGGAAAGTAAGGTGCAACAAGTTTTTTGCTAACTCTTCTTCTTTTTCTAGTTTTTGTTTAAATAAAATTTTCTCCTGCTTGCTTCAGTAAATCTAAGTTTTACACGGCTCATTTCAGTCAATATTTTAAGCTTTTATTTCTTTTAAAAAACTACTTATTCCATTAGGTGGGATATTAATAAAATTTTAAGTGATAATAAAATAAATTATGAAAATGTAAAAAATCATAATCTATATTTTAAAATGTAAGACTATGCATATAATTAGTCAAAATTATTAATATAATTATTTTAAACCTTTTTTTTTTTACAAACTCTTCCAAATAGAAGACTTTTCAGTAATTTTAGATGATATTATTGTCAGTGACTGATAATATTTGATTCTGCAACTGATAATATCTGCACTATTTCAAATATCTGAAGAAAACACAGAGAAAATATATCTAACTTTCTTTTCTCCTCCCCCTCCCCTTTCGTTTTTCCCCCCATAGCTTTCACTGTTCCTTAAATTTCCTCCATATCCAAATACATAATTAGTTTTATGAGATAAAAAATAGAAGAATATCACCTTTTAAAAATTACGAAAATTCTTGACAATAATAAACTCAAACATGATTCATCCCAGAGGAGAGGAAATTGTGCAGTAACTGATAACATAGAATTTTGCTTCCCAACAACACTAAACACTTTCCTCAAGTCTTTCTTGAGCATGATATTGTAAGTTCGATCCTCTATATATACGATATATATGCGGTATGGGTGTGATTTATGGCGAAAAAAAATGGAATTCTACTCCCGCAAAAACGCTGAATAAAAAAAAAACAAGATAAGCCTGCAAAGCAACTAATAAACAACCAGCTAGGCCAGATTGAGTCAGAACTACGTTATAGTGTGTGTGTGTGTGTGAGAGAGAGAGAGAGAGAGAGAGAGAGAGAGAGAGAGGGAGGGAGGGAGGG